>VMDO01004047.1:26101-58766 GCA_007922755.1 Pedetes capensis
TATTGTCAGTGCTTCTCTGCTGTTCATAGGGTTTTCAATGGCAGATTGATTTTTGGGAGGGGGTTGCCAGGTCCTTCTCCCAAGCCTACAGCTTCTGGTGTTCCCAGGCGGTCTCCCATCCAGGTACTAACCAGGCCCAACCCTGCTTAGCTTCCGAGATCTGACGGGATCGGATGCCACAGGGCTACAGCTGCAGGCTTTCCATGTGTATAGTCACCATTTATGTTGGTGAAAATAATGTATTTGAAATGAAAAGGTTGTTGATCTACTAAAGCTCTATTCTGTCATCTCCAGCATTGTTTCTGCCACCAAAACCATATTTTTCAACTACTGAGCCTTCTTCTTTGTTACTAACTTTTGCATTCCAGTAACCAGTATTAAGTAGTGCATCCTGATTGCATGTTTAATCAATTTCAGACTGCAGAAGCTGGTAAAAAAATCTTCCCTTTCTTCATTTTTGGCTTTAGTTGTGGGTGTGTAAATTTGAATAATAGTCATATTAACTTGTAGCTTGGCCTTCCTTGTAGGCATTTGAATATTATTCTATCACTGACAGCACTGGGCTTCAGGACAGATCTTGAGATGTCTTTTTTGATGATGAGTGCAACCCCATTTCTCTTTAATCTATCATTCTCAGTATAGTAGACCATATGATTATCTGATTCAAAATGGTCCATGCCTGTCCATTTCAGCTCACTGATGACTAGAATGTTGATGTTCATGTGCTCTATTTCCCTTTTGATGATTTCTAATTTTCATACATTCATACTATGTACATTTCACTTTCCAATTATTAATGGATGTTTACAGTTGCTCCTCCTCATTTTGAATCATGCCACATCAGCAAATGGAGATCCATGGGGCTTTACTCCATTCCTGTCATTAAAGTCGACTCTACTTTGAAGAGATAACTCTTCCCCAGTCATGTTTTGAGTGTTTTCCAACCTGGGGGCCTCATTTCCCTCTCTGACACTCTATCAGACAATTTTTCTCTACTATTCATAGGGTTTTCAATTGTTTCGGGAGTGGGCTGCCATGTCCTGCTCTCTAGTCTGAGTCTGGAAGCTCAGCTGAAACCTTTCCACCATGGGTGACCCTCCTGGTATTTGTAATCCCCGTAGTGTAGCTTTCAGCATCACAGCAACACATAAGCACCCACAGTATGGCAAACTGACAGATACATGGGGAATTTGGTTTTATAGCCATGCAAATAGCAAAATTGGCATACATACACACATATATACATACACATATACATGATTTCTTAAAGAAACTATAAAATCACATGTGGAAAATATACAATAATAAAGTCAGATAGCTAGGTGTGGTGATGCAGGCCTGTATTCTCAGAGACTTGGGAGGCAGAGGCAGGAGGATCACAGGTTTGAAGCCAGAAGTGAGACGTAACTCAATTTAAAAAAATAAAAATGGAGCAGGGTTTGCAGTTCAGTGGCAGAGGACTTGCAAAGTATGTGGGAGGCCTTGGGTTTACCTCCACAGAACTGCAAAAAAAAAAGTCAAATCCATATTTAAAAGTTAAATATGCTATGTTTCTCTAATTCTGAGTCACAAAGGACTGAATCAAGAAATTAAGTCAATGAAATAGCAGCTGGGTTTTATGCAGATGTCTATTCATTTCACTTCTGTAATAGAAAAATAAAAACAAATTAGTGGACACATTCCATTTCTTCTCAGGTTTGCACTGATCATGATAGCATGAAGTCAATGCAATTCAGAACTCAAGTATAGCTTTCCTTCCAGCACTTAATTTGATAAGTGACATTTTAATAGTCTTTGTTTATATTTCTCAGTAAAGGCAAAATTCAAGTTTTGATTTTTCTCATAAAAAAGTGAAATTTCCCAAAGTATCTAAATAGTCCAGTAGAGCCATGTAGCAGACAAACAGAGCCTGAAATATGACTTGAGCAGTAAAGAAAGATTTAATAGGTCTAGTTTGCCTTTATGGACTTCAGAATGAAATGAAAGTCATAATAATATAAATCACTCCCACTACAGTTTTGTACTATTTGAGGAAAGGCCTTGGTTCTCAAGATATTGGTTTAGTCTCCTATAAAATGTAGTTTAGATGCTCTTGTGTCAGTCACTTTAAGAATCTGATGAAAGCTGTGAGAATCTGAACATATGAAGAAAATTTTATAGAGCATTTCAAGCCCCCTTTGACATTGACAGACACAGAAAACAGGATTCCTAAAATTTCTCTCTGGTTTAAAATCCCATAACTCTCTACTAATAAAACCTCCCCATTCATAAAGAACATATGCAAAACTGAGACCAATTCTCTGACACATACTATGGGAGGAATTCAACACAGCATCATAGAATGTTGAGTTCAAAATGTGCTTACTATTGATTAGTTTTCTCTGTTGACAGATTACAATTAATAATATGTATATTCATGTTTTTTTAAAAAAGGCCTGAAACAGAATGATAAAATAAGCTTGAAGTGACACCCACCCATTTTAGCTCACGAATAATAATTCATATTCATAAATACATATTCTTCTTACATCACTTTCAAATTTCTCATTCAATTGGGAAATGTCTAAAAGCCAAGGGTGCAAAACAAATATGATTTCCTTACTGGGAAGTCACCACACTGCAAATATTAAACCCCTCATCTATCACTCAAGTTTTCAAGCACCAGTAATGACTTCAAAAGCACAAAACTTTACTACTGAAGAAGAAATCCACATTATTATCTGTGTCTACACCATGTTGTGGTTTAGTTATGGTTTGAGCATGTTCCCTAACAGTTCATGTCTGAGAAACTTGGTCTCTAGTGCGGGGGTGTTGAAAGGTGGTGGAACCTTTAAGAAATGAGGCCCATTGGAAGAAAGCTAGGGCATTGAGGGCACCACCACTGGGAAGGATTAATGTAGTTTTCATGGAATCCCAGTTAATTCTCTTGAGAGTGTGTTATAAAAACAGTAAGGCTGGCCTGTGAAGCTCTGTCCTCCTGCCACACCATGTGATCCTTTCCACATGTGCTTCTGCCACTATGGATGCCATCTGCTATGACACCGTCACCAGATGCCAAACAAATGAGGCTGCATGATCTTGGACTTTCAGCTTCCAAAACCGGGCGCTAAATAAACCCTTTTTTTCTTTACAAAATAGCCAGTCTCAAATATTTTATTATGACAGAAAATGGATCAACACAAACCATTTGAAATCCTAAAACAGGTAGAGTACATTCTTACCATCTTTGAAATTTCAAACTTTCAACTTTCAAGCTTTTTAATGATTCCCTGTTAACATTTTATTTATCTGTAGAATTTTTAAGTCAATTGAGTGGTATGAATGTGCAAACACTAATTACCTCAAATTATTTGATCATGTGTATTTTCTTAAATATAGCAAGTTCATTTTATCTATGGATAGTTTCTGCCATGTTTAAATGCCTTTTCTCCTTTTTCACTGAAATGAAAAGACTACCAGGCTGTATACACCATTACATGGAGAGACAAGTGTTTGTGTAATTGTCAGCTTCTCAATGGAGATATAGACATTTGAAATTTGAATTCAAGTGGAAAGCAAAAAGTAGGTCTGCTCTCTCTTTGACTTCAGTCTCTTACTCTTTACTGATCCTTTGTCATAAGCCACCAACACACTCTCTTGGATCTGCTATCTTGCAAATTCCTCTTTTGACTATCCTAATACACCATTCTTTCTTATCTGTTTCCTTCACAATCAAATCTTAGACTGAGTTGTCTAGATACTCCATCTCTACTTTTTCATCTCTTATTAATTCTCCACTCACATCAAATAGCTCTCTGTCTCCTCTGCCCAACAACACACATTTGGTAAGGATACCAGTGACTCCTGTGCTGCCAGCTCAAAGGACATTTTTCAGTCTCACATTGCTTGACTTCTCAGCAGTATTCAACACAGCTGAGATTGGAATACTTAGCATTCTCTTCACTCCCACAACACCATAATTTCCTATCTTTTTCCTACTTCTCTATTTCTCAATCTTACTTGTTCATGCCTCCTTTCTCTTTTTCATTTATAAGTCTGTCATAATTTTAGTGTGGTCTGATTATTTAACAACCTGGGATTTAGCTCAGTGGGTAGAGCGCTGTGCTGCAGTCTCTGAGGCCCCGAGTTCAATTCCCAACACCGCAAAAATGGGAGAAGGACCTGGCAATCCACTCCCAAGGAAATCCCGAAGCACTCAGCCATTGAAAACCCTATGAGGGTCGCTGTGAGTCGAATACCAACACAACGGCACCTAACAACAACAACAACAACATGATTATTTAATGTCTACCTCCTCACATGAAGACAGGAAACAAGAACTGGTTTCTTTTACCCACTTTGTTCTCAATGCCTTGCTCACCAAATAAATAATTGATAAACATGTGTGAGTGAAATGAATGGAGGTATGGAAGGCACCGGGGTGTGATAATTCTCATAGTCATCTGGAGTCATTTTAAGGGATTATGAAAGAGCAGTTCATTTAACTACAGAGTGCTTCAAGGATGTGACCTAAAAAAAAAAAAAAAAAAAAACTCTTCCAATCCATTAAATATAGAGACTATAAAATATGCATAAAGATATTGATATATATATATATATATATATATGTGGAAAATTTTAAGAATACAATATTATGTAATAATTCTATAGGAAAATATGTGTTCAGCATTCTCTCTGCATTGATTCAATCCTCTGGGAATCAGACATCAAAACAGAATTAGAAGAGCAAGACATCCATTGCAGGAACACCTGTAAAGGATAAAGATGAGTAAACAGTAGTGGGGAGAACAGCCTCAGATCATAACGCAGGTCTGACACCTGCAAACAGAGAGAGGGAAGCAGGATTGGGTATGAAGAGTCTCAGACTGTAGTGAAGCTTTGAAAAAGCTTCAGTTTGGTCAGTAGGCTTCCCACAGCAAAGACTAACTCTCAGAGGTCTCCTGCTTCAGGCAGAATTGGCCTAACTCTAGTCATTTGCTGGGAGACACTGAGGAAGGTGAGACCCCAGTGGAATGCCATGCTAGAGACCACCTTGCAGCACTTTGTCTTTGGTAGGAGAGCTGAGTGGTGCCTTCCCATGGCTGCCACAATCTGAAGTATTCTGTAAGTCACATCTAAATTTATGAAATGGAATAGCTTTTAACATTTCTTTATGGACAGGAGGTCCAATCCTAGAGCTGACTTCCTAATTATCTCTTAAAACAATTTATAAGTTTTCCACAAATAACAAACATATATAATAACTATGTTGATGGCAACGCATATTGTTTCCCTTTCTAACTCCTAAAATTTCTCTCAAATGCTTATGGAGGAGGAATGTGTCAAAAATCAAGCTATGACCTGAGTTACAGGCAGAGTCTCTGGTCACTTTGACTAGTTCTTTCTCAAAAAATTCCCATACTCCAGATGGAACTAATAAAGTTCTCATTCTGTGATATTGGCAATTAGTGTTTCAGGCACTTTTAATTTTGTAGTCAATATATCTGTCATTGCTTTTCTCAAACTACAGTTTTGTTTTATATCTTCGTATTGAACTCTCCTCCTGCAGCAGTACTACTGTAGTATCTGATCCTGTCACATCTCGGAAGCTAAGAAGGGGTCAAGCGTGGTTAGTACTTGGATGGGAGACTGTCTGGGAATACCAGGTGCTATAGACTTGAGAGAAGGACCTGGCAACCCACTCCCAAAATATAGCCAGCCATGGAAAACCCTATGAATAGTAGAGAAGCACTGACAATAGTGTTTCATCTGTTGTACATAGGGTTGCTATGAGTCAGACACCGACTTGACAGATAAACCTATCAAAAATGTTTCTATATCAATTTATAGATTTATATAATTTTAATTGAAAACTGATGTATGATTTTGAAAGGTTGACGATCATATTTCCTTGCCCACTCTGCACCTGAGTTATTTTTAAACTCCTCATTATAAAACTACTTCCACCCACAGTCTCTGAGAATCCACAGTAGGTTGATAAAACAGAGAAGCACCAATTAAAAACAAAAACTCAAGCGGGGTGCAGTGATGTATTCCTATTATCCCAGCAACATGGGAGGCTGAGGCAGGAGGACTGGAAATATGCTTTAGTGGAAAAAGGAGACAATGTGCAAGAACAAGTGGGTACATACAGAGATGAAACTTCTAAGAAAGAGGTGGGAAAAAGAAATGCTAGAGATCAGAAACATGCAGAATCAAAGAATTCCTTTGATGGACTCATTGGTAGACTAGACAAGATTGTACATGTATCCTCCAAACTCAAGGACAACCACAACATAAGTAGAAAATGTAAAGTTAATATGCTAAGAAAGGAGAGAGAATAGAATCTTATAAAATGCTCAAATAAACCACAAAAATTCAGAAAAAGAGTAGAAGATAAAAATAGGTACCACTGACAAGGCAATGAATAGAAAACTAGCAAATATGGTGGATGTTAATCCAAGTATATCAAGAATTATTTCAAATGGTAATAGTCAGAATATACTGACTAAAAGACAGAAATTGTCAAACTGAATCAAAAAACAAATTCCAACTATATTGTTTACAAGAAATCCCCTTTAAATATAAAGACACAGCAATTAAAAGTAAAAAGATAGGGGCTGAAGATATAGCTCAGTGGTAGAGCACATGCATAACACACTCAAGACTCTGGGTTCAATTCCCAGCACTGCCAAAAAAAAAAAAAAAAAAAAAAAAAAAAAAAAAAAAAAAAAAAAAAAAAAAAAAAAAGAAAAAGAAAAAAAAAGGAGATAGAAAAAAATATAACAGGGAACATAGTAACACTAACCAAAGAGAATGAGAGTAGCTAAATAATAAGTAGCTTTATCCTGAATGCTCCTCCAATGCCAAGCTAATTGTTTTTAGTACTTTGAAAGGAAACTCAAAATTCTGCTTCTTACCTTGATGGAGTGACAGGGACTAGGTTTATCCTCCATCCTGACACAATTTAAAAAGCAGACAAAAATACATCAAACAATGGTTTTCAGACACTGGACAATAAGAAAAGTGGCCAGAAGGTAATAAAAAAATGAAAAGAATGAAGGTTCTTGAAGTCAAGGAAAAACTGTTTGAAAAAGAAAGACATAGTTAACAATATCAAAATTTGAAAAAATCCAGCAAGTTAAGGACTAAAATGTGCTAATGGATAAAAAAAAATTAAAAAAAAAAAAAAACAGGAAAGAGACATTCTTGAACGAGCAGGGATGTAAACAGGGATGTAAAATGTCACACATATTTTTCATTCAAAGCTTCAACCCTGATCAAAAATGCTACAATATTAATAGGTCAAAGAAAAGGAAAAGGAAGAAAAGAGAGGAGTCATTCACTGTAATGTTGTAGAAGCTTCTCATGAGATACCGGTAGATTAGACAACAATATGATATCACATCATTTTTTAACACTCCCAGTTTCTATCAGAAACCTGTTGTTATTAGGTACTCACAAATGACATGATTTCCTTCTTCTTTATGGCCGGATAACACTCAATTGTGCATACATATCCCATATTTTCTTTATCCATTCATCTCTTGATGGGTACCTAAGCTGATTCCACAACTTGGCTGTTGCAAATAGTTCCACAATAAATATGGGTGTGTGGGTATCTCTATTGTATGCTGACTTTGCTTCCTTCAGGTATATACCCAGGAGTGGTAGAGCTAGATCATACAGTAGCTCTAGTTTTAGTTTTGAGGAACTTCCATACTAATTTCCATAGTGGCTGCAACAATCCACATTCCCACTAATAGTATATGAGGGTTCCTTTTTCCCATATCCTTGTCAGCATTTCTTGTTTTTTGTTTTCTTGATGATAGCCATTCTCTGCCACAGGTGAGATGGAATCTTAGTGTAGTTTTGATTTGCATTATCCTGAAAGCTAAAGATGTTGAACATTTTGTCACATATTTATTGGTCATTTATTGTTTTGAAAAGTGTTTGTTCAGTTCATTTGCCCATTCATTGACTGGATCATTTGATTTTTTTTAATTTTTTGAGTCCCCATATTTGATAATACTTTAATAATACTTTTGAGTACTTTAGCAATACCATTTAATAATACTTTTGAATACTTTAATCATACTTCTAAATAATACTCTAATAATACTTTTGAATCATTCCACTAAAAAACTCACTAGTATTTGTTTTTGAAAGGTGCCCATGTCCCTTGTGAAATATCAATCACAATGGATAATAGCTTCTCTTTTCTCTCTAATGGAATGATATGACGCCTTATTATATTTGCGTGTCATTATGAATATATGACACTTATTTTTTATGTTTATTTGATGCTATTTTTAGAGTACTGGATGTTGGACTCAAATCCTCACAAATACGAGGCAAGTGTTCCATCACTGAGCTGCAATTTCCAACCCTCATTTTATTTTTTGAGACAGAGTCTCAACAATTTGCAAAGGCTCCCTCTAACTTCAAACTCAGGATCTTCCTGCCTCAGCCTCCCAAGTAGCCAGGATTACAGGTGTGAGCCACAGTGCCTGGCATGACTGTTATCTTGTGACACCAATTACTTCCACAATCTTTAGAGTACCTGTCTCCTCAGACCAAAATGAAAGATAAGAATGAACTGCAAAATTTATTCAAACTCCAAGTATAAATGTTAATGTTCATCTTAACAAAACAATGTGAGAATGGCTTAAAATTAAACAACATTATATTGAAATCCATGAAAGGAGTTAAAAATACTAAATATAGTATGCAGTATGGGAGTTGAGAATGGCTGTAAACATAGATGAAAAACATAATACATAATCATGAATGAATTTTCACTTTAAATGTCTTATTATTGGTCAGTCTTACTACTTTTATTGCTACCATGTAGTGCTAATGCTTTATCTTTTGCCTATTGCACTATTTAGCAATGATTTCATTAATATTAACCATCACTATAACTATGCTATGGCTCTTTGCTACTTACATGGTTTGAGGTGTAACTGTCCCTTCTTGTGAATATATAGAGCCAGCTGAGTTTGGTTTCTTGCTGTACCGTTGTAATGAGACTTTTATCAAGTTGTGCAATCTATTCAACTATTAATTTCCTTACTTGTAAAGTAGGGACAGATTAGTATTTTCTTCACTGAGTGTTTAAGAACAATTTTGTTAGTTAAATAAGATACTGCGTGTAACATGCCTTATATTTAACATACCTTCTATTACTATCTCAAGGCAAAAACATTTTGCAAAAACTCTACACTTGGTAACTGAATTCTTAAAGAGATATTCATGTCACAATCTTAATGGAAGAATTACTTTTCTGCTTCTTCAAAAGTAATGAGCTGGCATACAATTTGCCTTGTAGGAATTTCTGTGAGTCAGCCTTTATTTCATCAGCCCTCAACTATTTTTATGCCTAATGTGGCAGATTTATTCGTAAATTCCCATAAAACTCTCTGGAGACCTTTTCAGGCAGCTAACTATCTTTTTATTCCATTTGCTCTTATATGACTCATAGCTAATCAGCTTCTTCCATACTTGAAAACGGATCATAATTCAATTTAAAAATTTAGAAATCAAAGAAGAACTAAAACAGAAAGGGAGTCTAAAAACTACTAAAAGCAAATTGTAGAGAATATTTCAAGCTTTCAAACTGATATTGCATAACTTACTTATTGCTACTGCCTTGTTAGTGAAGGTTGTTATTAGGTGCCATCACATGGGGTCCAACTCATAGCAATCCTATATACAACAGAATGAAACACTCTCTGATGCTGTGCCATGCCTGGCACTATTGTCAGTGCTTCTCTGCTATTCATAGGGTTTTCAGTGGTGAATTGTTTCAGGAATGCGCTGCCAGGTCCTCCTCCCTAGTCTGCAGGGTCTGGTATTCCCAGGCAGTCTCCCATCCAAGGACTAACCAGGCCGACCCTGCTTAGCTTCCAAGATCAGGCAGGATCAGATGCCTGAGTGCTATGGCTACAGACAGTGCTGAAGGAAGTTCAAAGATTATAAATAGATTCAATTGAAGAGGAATATCTGTCCATTAAGCATTAGACATCCAAAAGCCATTGAGGTTAGTCAGGTTTATTTATCTTACTTACTTCTAGAGCATAAAACAAGATTTTTAAACATTTTATAATGAGAAAATGTTTTGAAAACAGAAACTATGAAAATTTGGCTGAAAACATGCACATATACAATTTAGCATATGATTTCCATGGGTTCTAAGAATCCTCTGAAGCCCTTCTATGGATCCCCTAAGTCTACATTGACAGCAATTTTAAAATCTCTATTTCAAATATGACAATATGTCTGAATACTGTACTGTTACCCTGTTTTATATTGGGAATTCTCCAGAGGCAAATAAGTAGTTTGCATGGCTGCACTTGGGCAGTGACACCCCCTAACCCCAGGCATATGTGTGCTCATCAACTTATAAAGCATTCATGTGTGTGCACAGGGGTCCATACCGTAACCCGCCTCCTTGAGCAGCTCTCTGGTAAAATAGACTGACAGGCAACCCCCTACACTGCTCAGATGTCCTCAAATGAAAATATTCCCTAGGAGACACTGCAGGGGTGCTGTACTTACAGTCCCTTATATCAAAGATTCTCTTATGTATTGGGTTGAGCACAGTCCCTGGATTCTAGATGCACCTATTAAATAGCCACAAAGAGTTTTCCCCTTGAAGTCCTATGCTCCCAAACTAACTCCAAAACAGATTGTTGGTAACAATCTCAATGACAAAGAGGACACACTAACAAAACTAAAGACAGCTATATTTGTCCTGCATTTTGCATACCTAATTTTAATCTCTTAGCTCTTCCATACATCTCATAGTATCACCATTGTACAAATGAGAAAATCAGACTTCAGACAGACTGATTTTTCCCTGTTCCAAACTCCAAACCCATAATTTCCATTATAGCACAGCCACTCAAAAAAAATAAGCAAAAATACCTTGTTAGGAAAATTATTCTCTGGATAACCACAACAAAAAACTTTCATGCCCAGGCCAAATGCTTTTAGTGGCCACCAAAGGAAGGCATATGCTAGATGGAGAATACTAGATGAAATATGTTCTCCATCATGAGGCAGGCAAGTGAACACATACTCCTTTTCTCTAGACATCTTTCAAAATCAATAAGTTGTAGCTACTGTTTGATACTTGTAACCATGACTTAGGCTACTATTTTGCTGTTTTAAGCCATTGCCTCTATTTCTGTACATAAATTCCTCCTGCACTCCAAACCAGCAAGACTGTGCTTCCCCTCCCTCATCTGTGCCCCCCTCCCACCCCCTTTCCCTACATCTCCACCTCTTCACTAAATGACAGACTGACAGACGTGACTAAGTGCACCTTGTTTAAACATCTGCTTTGTTACTGATGAGTGACTGCCCTATGGGTAGACAGGGTTTTTTCTTATCTTTCACCCAGGAATTGAGATGGTCTGATTAGAAAGCTAAACTGCTTTGAGGATCCGGACAGATGCCTCTTACTTTCTTTTCAGACCACCGTGAGTGTGTAAACATTCCACACAGATAATTTTCAATGAAGCAACAACCATCTATTTAGTTACTTGCCTACATTACACATGCATTTAGCTGAGGAATCCCACTTCCACACCCAAGGACTGGTTTTCTTCTGGGCAATGATTAGATGAAGAACCATTTATCTTGTGGATGTTGTGAGTATGTTATGGGGCTGTTGCTGCAATTGTATAATGGAGTGACTGCTGAGAAGAATGCCTATTAGCAGAACGAAAATACAACCTGGAGCCTAAAGACAGAAAAAAAGGAAGAAAGAGAGCTCAAAATGTTATATATAATACAAAGTACAAAGAAGCCAAGTTAGGTGCTGCTGTTGAGCTGGTATCTGACTCACAGTGACCCTACATACAACAGACAAAACATTATCAGTGCTTCTCTGCTATTCATAGGGTTTTCAATGGCTGATTGTTTTGGGGAGTGGGTTACCAGGTCCTTCTCCCATGAGCCAAGTAGGCACCAATCATTCATCAGGAAATCGCTAGAGAAGTACACATTTGTGATTATATGAGAACAAACTGTAAGAAAAGGTGGTGTTACCTTCCTGATATTCATTTTGTTAGCTTTATTGAAGTGTTAAAAACTATATCAATGTATCTGACCATTTTCTTCCATGCATATAAATAAACCTTGAACCTCTCAGAGATGAAGGTGGGGTAAAACACACCTTTTAATAGTGTACAATAAGTTCTGACAAGTGTATATAGTGATGTAACCACCATCAGAATCCATTTTCATCATTCAAAAATTTTCTTTGCAGCCCTTTGCAATTTTCTGCACAAACTCTGACAATCACTTGTCTTGTTAAGATCCCCAAGTCTTGCCTATTTCAGAATGTCATGTAAATGGACACATAGAATATGCAGGCTTTGTGTTTGGTTTCTTTTACCTAACACATTCCTTTTAAGATTCACCCTCATTGCTGTATATACGTTTTCATTCCTTTTTATTGCTGTGTTATATTCTACTCCATTGATATACCAAAATTTGTTTTTCCACTCCTCAGTTAATAAACATTGAGTTTTTTTCTAGTTTGTTTATAGTTTCTAGTTTGGAGCTATTAAAGATAAGGTTGCTATAAACATTCTACACATATCTCTGTGTGGACATCTGCCTTTATTTCTCTAGGGTAGTGACTTAAAAGAAGTCATTATCAAACTATGCCTTTTAAATAAATCAAACTACTCACTTTAAATTGATGTGAAATAAGCCAGGCATGGTGGCATACACCTGTAATCCCACAAACCTGGGAGGCTGAGGCAGGAGGATCCTGAGTTGGAGGTCAGAGGCTGCCTGTGTAACTTAGCAAGACCCTATCTCAAAATATAAAATAAAAAATGGACTGGAGTGAATGGGGTACAACCCAGTGGTGCAGCACTTGCAAAAGATTGTGAGGTTCTGGGTTCAACCCTCAAGTACCATGAAGGTAAATAAATAAATAAGATACATATACATATAGTTTTTATTAGGTGCTGTAGAGTTGGGTCCTATGTACAACAGAACACAACATTCACCAACACTGCCATGCCCAGCACTATGTCAGTGCTTCTCTGCTATTCATAGGGTTTTCAATAGCTGATTGTTTTGGAAGTGGGCTGCCAGGTGCTTCTCCCATTTTTGTGGCACTTGGGGTCAAACCCAGGGCCTTAGAGAGTGCAGAGTAGCACTCTACCAACTGAGCTAAACCTCAATACACACACACACACATACACACACACATATGGAGGTTGCAGCCATACCACTGTGATGTCTGATCCTGTCAGATCTCAGAAGCTAAGCAGGGTCAGACCTGGAGAGTACTTGGATAGGAGACTGCCTGGGAACACCAGGTGCTGTAGATTTGGGAGAAGAATGTGGCAACCCACTCCTAAAAAACAATCAGCCTTTGAAAACTGAATGAATAGCAGAGAAGAACTGACAGTAGTGTTTCGTCTGTTGCATATTGGGTAACAATGAGTTGGACACTGACTCGATGGCACTTAACAACAAAATATATGGATGTGTGTAGGGCACTGCCTACAGAGGCAGTTCGCCCCGGGGCCTATCTAGGCTCCCTTGGAGGATTGAGTCTTGTTCCCCAGGCAGCCACCTTTGCCCTACATCCTGGAACTCAGGGTCATCAAGCTCCCCAAGATGGCTTTGGCATCTATTCCCTTGCCTTAACTCCAATTAGCTGTTTCCAAACCCCTGAACGGCTCCTGATTGGACCATTCTGGAACCACCCCTGATTGGCTACTTCTACAAAACCATATTTGAATAGCCCCTCTGATTGGCTGAAACCCATATTGGGTGACTGCCTCTGATTGGTCCCCCGACAAGCCCCAGAAGAGTATATAAGGGCGGTACATGGAGCAGTCTGGGCCCATTCCATCGACCGGGACAGACAAGGAAGAAATAAAGAGCTGTTGGAGCAGAGCACTCGGAGTCTTCATTGGGAAGAAAGAAGCAAGGAGCTGCCATGGGCAGAAGCCTCTGAGCCTGCCTTTCTCAAGGCTTCTCAGAGCAGCCGTGGGCATAAGCCTCCTTTCCGGGTGGTGTGGCTCCTGAGTGCCCAGCTCCCCCTCACCAGACGACAGGTCTTTGGCTTCTGGTTCCTGCTCACAGCCGGAGCAAGTCCAGTGGCAGGGCGATGCCCCACAGATATAGAGAAAAAGGAGGCATTCTTTGCGTATTGATGGGAAGGCAAAATAATACAGATATTATGGCAAATAGTATGGAGTTTCCTCAAAAGATTAAAAACAGAACTGCCATATGATCCAGCAATCCCACTCCTAGGTATATAGCCAAAGGAAATAAAATCAGTATGTCAAAAAGATATCAGTATTTTCATGTTATTTTTGCACTATTTACAATATCCAAGAAATAGAAACAGCCTAAATGTCCATCCAACTGATGAATGGATAAAGAAAATGTTGCTATATATAAGCAAAGAAATAATATTCAACCATAAAAAGGAATGATGTCTGTCTTTTGCAACAACATGGATGGAACTGAAGATCAATATATTAAATGTAATAATCTAGACACAGGAAAATAAATACTGCATGCTCTCATTCATATATAGAATCTAAAAAAAATGCAATTAGAAAAGTTGAGTGTAGAGTGGTGGTACTAGAGGCTGGGGAGAGTAGAGCAGGAGGCTATGGTTTCAACATGAAATGGCCTACACAGGCCCATGTGTTGAAGCCTTGGGTCCCCAGACAGTGACGCTATTTTGGGAGGTGCTAGAAACTTTAGGGGGTATGGCCTAACTGGAGGAAGTAGGTCAGCGGAAGGGTGTCCTTGGAGGCTAGATCTTGCCCTGGCCCTTTGCTATATTCTGTTCTCTACTTCCCCACTCCCATGTGGCAAGTAGCCTCCAGTCCCCACTCCTGATGCAATAATATTTTACCTTATGGCAGGCCCATGACAACAGAGCAAAGGAATCATGGACTGGAGGCTGTGAAATTATGAGCCAAAATAAAGCTTTTCTCCTTTAAATTATTTCTCTCAGGTATTTGTTGCAGTAATGAAAAGTCTAAAACAGGGAGGAAGACATGAGAGGTTATCAAAGGATTCAAAGTTAACAGATATCAGAAAGAAGTTCTGGTGTGCATTAGGGTAAATACAGATGATGATAATGTCCTGTATATTTCAAAAAGCTTTAAAAGAAAGGGCTTTTGGATATTTTCACCATAAATGAGAAATTTTTGAGGATATATATATATATATATATATATATATATATATATATTTAATTTGATTTAAGCATTATACAATGTATGTTGTTGATGTTAAGTGCCATCAAGTCATGTCCAACTCATAGCGACCCTTTTAGGGTTTTTAATGGCTAATTGTTTCGGGATTGCCTCAGGAGTGGATTGTCAGGTCCTTCTCCCAATACAATGTATACATATTTCATAAATATATACAATATTAATGTCTTTTCATATCAGTTAACATTTTTAATTTTCAAAAAATGAGAAAAAAACAAACGAATTCTACATTTATGTACTCTATAATAATACATTGTGGGAACAATGTATCAAATGACTGCATCTGAGATCTTCCAATAGTTCATTACAGAGCAACTATCTCAAAACAAAAAATGTCATGTATAAAACTAAATATGTGTGGAAAGTATGACAGGATATAGAAATAAGAAAATATTCTTAACTATCAACTTTCATATAAAAATAAACTCTTTAGATTTTAAAATCAAGCACTTGTGATGAGACAATGCAGATGTGTAAAAGAAAAAATACTTCAAAATACCCCATCAATGAAACCTATAAGACTTAAGAAATTATTGTTATTATTATTTGTGGTTCTAGGAGGTGAACCCAAGAACATGCTATGCAAATGCTCTACCACTGAGCTCCACCCCAGCCCGCTTTTTACTTTTTATTTTGAGACATGGTCTTGCTAAGTTACACAGGCTGCCTCTGACCTCAAGCCTACAATCGTTCTGCCTCAGCCTCCTGAGTTGCTGGGATTACAGGTGTGCACCACTATACTCAGAAAGCAATGTGTCATTTAATCCATTTATTTTTTATTGTGATTACTCTCACTTTACATTTGTTTCTACTCTCAATTTTTGTTTCTAATTTACCAAAAATTTTGTTTGATTTTGTCTCCTTTCCTACCTTCCATTGATGTGATTACATTTTTATATTCGTTTTCCCCTCTTATCTAAAAACTGTGCCTTTTATCATTTCCTCACAATGCTGAAATCTTTAATGAAATATTTGACTTAACAATATCTAATTGTAATCTATATTTCTGCCCTCCTCCACATAAAGTACTTTAGAATTATAATAATGAACTTGTTATTACCATTGTTCTATGTATATACATTTAATTTCAATCGTTCTTTCCCCCATCCCCACTACTGGGGAATTGAAACCAGGGCCTTGTGCCTCATAGACAACTGTTCTACCACTGAGCTCACCTCCAGCCCCTTTTATATTTTTTGTTTTCAGACTGAAAACAAGTTGTACAGGCTGCCTTTGGCCTCAAACTCACAATCCTCCTGCCTCAGCCTGCCAAATTGTCAGAATTACTGGTGTATACCATGGCACCCAGCTTTCAATGGCTTTTTAAACTCCACAAAATTACACATCATTATCATTATTTTTATTGATGCATTATGGACTCACTTTGTATGTACTCATGTGCTTCTCTTCTCTTGTTCCTTTTCTAGATTCTATTTTTTTCATGAAACAAATCAGTTTTTAGTTCTTTTATTGAAAGTCTGTTAGTTTTAATATTTATTGTAGTTTGAATCTGAAATGTCCCCCAAAGATCCATGTGTTATATGCTAGTACCCAGCTTGGTAGCATACCCAGGTGGAAACTGTAAGAAGCCTTCCAGTTCCTCTTTCTCTGTTATGCCTCCTGGCCATGTAGCCCTGGTCATGATGTGCTGCCTCACCACGGGTCCAAAGCAACAGGGCCAATGGATCTTGGAAGGAAACCTTGAAACCACGAGCCAAAATAAATATTTTCTCTTTATAACTTTACTATGTCAGGTATTTGTTTCAGCAACAGGAAGCTGGCTAACACAACACTCTTAAGCTTTGTCTGAAAATGTGTCTTTTCCTATAGTGTTATAGAGAACTTTAGGCATGCATCAAATTTGTACAATTCTTAAGTATTTGAAGAAATTATTCCATTTTCCATTGCTGCTTATGAGTGGTCTGCAATAAATAAAATTGTTGTTCAGTAGAAAACTTGTCTCTTCCACTTTAAAATATGCTTCTCATTCCTAGTGATTATCATCTGTCTATCTATGTCCCCCACATGTCTGTCAGCTTGTCATGCTGTGGGGGTATCCATGTAGCTGTGATGCTTAAAGCTATGCTACCAGTTTCTCAGATACAAGCAGAGGACACCCATGGTGGAAAGGTTTCAGCTGAGCTTCCACAACAAGACAGACTAGGGAGAAGGACCCGGTAGCCCACTCTCAAAGCAATTATTGTTTTCATTAGGTGTCATGGGGTCAGTGTCCAACTCATAGCAACCCTATGTACAACAAGAATATTGAAACATTTACTGATGAAGATCAAAGAACACAACCTTCACTATGGATTTCTCCTCTACATCAAGAAAAAATATCCTTAAAACTGGGTTAATACACAGATTCATGATAAAGGGAGAAAAGATTGAAGTTGTCCAAGATTTTGCTTTACTTGTTCTACAATCAACACCTGTGGAAGCAGCAGTCAAGAAATCAAAAGACACATTGCATTGGGAAAAGCCATTACAAAGCCCTCTTTAAACGTTGGAAAGCAAAAGTGTCACATTGAAGATCAAGGTGTGCCTGACTCGTGTCATAGTATTTTCAGTTGCATCATACATTTGTGAAAGCTGAATAGTGAATAAGGTAGACAGGACAAGAATTGATGCTTTTGAATTATGGTTCTGGGGACAAATATTTAATATCGTAGACTGACAAAAGAACCAACAGATTCATCATAGAAAAAGTGCAACCAGAGTGCTCCTTGGAAACAAGGATGGTTAAGACAGGGTGTTAAGCATTTTGGACATGTCAGATAAGACCAATCCTTGCAGAAGGACATCATGTTAGGGGGAGTGGCAAGTCAGCAGAAAAAAGGAAAATCCTCAACTAGATATATTGACACAGTAGCTGTAAAAATAGGCTTAAACATAAAAAATAAAGATCATATGTTTGGCACAGAGGTGAGGAGTGTTTCTTTGTGTACATAGGGTCACTATGAGTCAGAATCAACTGGATGGGACTTAGTAACAAACAATAATTCTTTCCTTAGCTTTACATATATGCTATGTGATTAGTTTGAGGATATTTCTAAACTTAAATTTCAAAAAATATTTATAAACCTTCTACACAGCTCTTTCTTAGAACTTCCAGTTCATATAGATATATATAACAGATTTTGCCTTTTCTTTTTGCTCCACAAAATCAGATCTGAATTCTGTGCTTTTATATAAGGAAAAAAGAATCTTTAGAAAAGACTGTCAGAAGTGTAACAATGACTTTCATTAAGTGTTTCATTTTTGTTTATAGGAAAATATACCTTAAAGCTAGATCTTTCTGGGAATCTTAATTCTATTAGCCCTTACCTGTTTAGAAGAAAAATAAACATAAGTCAAGCTCATATATTTGCAAAGCAATAGCTTGCCTGAGATTTGGTGAATAATTTCACCATATCCTTCTCTTTCTATAGAGCTAAGAGGTTTGAAATTTGTCCAGTCTTCTTAACAGCTGAGGGCAATCGGAAATTAGGCAGGTCTAGAGCAATTTTAGCACCCACGCTATGACAAAGAAGGTCCATGTCCACATCACCAGCAGCCATAATACTAGACCTGTTGAGATTGTTTATAGATAACAACAGATAAAAACCTAGACAAGGCCTCCGGTGTAGAGAGAAAGGAACTGTCCTTCTGGGCATGATGGGCTATGTGGGACTCTTTCCCTCTGGTGAGAACAATATCTTAAGAAGCACCTTTTGTCTTCTCAAATAAACATAGATTGATTGATTGATTGATTGACTGATTTGCAGTACTGGAGATTGAACCCAGTGCCTTGCCTATGCTAGGCAATTGCTTTACCCCTGAGTTGCGTCACCAGTACCCTTTTTATTTTTATTTTGAGACAGGGTCTTACTAAATTACACAAGCTGCATCTTTCTTTGAACTTGTCATCCTCCTGCCTCAGCCTCCCAAGTCACTGGGATTATATGCATGCACCACCATATCTAGTTTAGGTTTTCTTATGTAATTTGCCTCTTTATATTGTTTGTTACATAATAATAAAATGTCTTGGGGTTAAAAACTAATACAACACTTATTATATCTTAATTTTCAGTAAAAGAAAATGAGGAGGGCTTTATATAAAATATACGTATTTATTACCTTTTTTCTTTTTTTTTCTTTTTCTATTTATTTATTTATTTATTTATTTATTTATTTATTTATTTTTGCTGTACTAGGGGGTTTGAACCCAGGTCCTTGTACATACTTTGCAAGCAGTCTATCTCTGAGCTGCACCCTCAGTGCCTTTCTTATTTGTTCTCTTAAGACAGAGTCTCTTACTAAATCATGCAGGCTGCCTCTGGCTTCAAACTTGTAATCCTCCTGCCTCTGCCTCCCAAGTCCCTGGGGTTGTAGTCTGGGACACTGCGCCCACCTAAAAAGTGATTTTATTGAAAGAATCATTTGTTTCTCAATCTAAGTTTGTTCTAATCCAATAAATCACAACTACACAGCATAATTATATATATAATGAATAATGAAATAAAACAAAAATAAATTCAGTGTTTGGGATCACTTGGACTCAGTAGATTTGATGTTCACACTCATAATTTCATTATTTCATTCATGAACGTTTTTGGCAAAAGTGATAGAAACATTGCCAAACTCAAAGACTTTATAAGTTAAGGAGAGACACAGACAAGTAGGCTAACAATTACCAAAAATAAATAAATAAAAAGATAATTTCTTAGATAGAAATACTCTTGGGATTCTAAGAGAGAAGACAGTACATTAATGAGCCTTGGAAAGGGTAAAGAAGGCCTAGAACAGAGTTAGTACTAGAGAAGGAGCTTTAAATTTGCAGAGGTTTGAGTCCATGATCCATTGATCTCATTTCTTTGGGGCCTCTAGTGGTGGCACCAAACAGCAATGACAGGGAGCATGTGGTAGGGCAAATCCACTCACCTCATGGCCAGGACTGAGGAAGAGATCTGAGTCCCACAATCCCTTACAGGGCCCATTTTCAATGACCTAAAGACCTTCTACTAGGTCCTATCTCCTAAAGTTTTTACCACCTCCCAACAGTGCCACCTTAGGGACCAAATCTTCAATACATTTACTTTTGGGAGATATTTAAGATGCAAACTATAGCAACCTGACACACAATTAGCATCCAACTCTTGGAGTAACTAGAACAGTAGAAAATAGCCCATTATGTATTTACATGACTTTTTGGACCTGGCTCTCTCTTGCTGCGAGTGTATCCATCTCCAACAAAATATGCTCAGTGCTTAGATTCTCCCTAAGCTGGCTGCTGGTCGGATTTGGGCCCATTTCCAGCAAAAAGTTTGCCCCTTTATCAGGTGGTCATCTCATATCAGTATCACTTGGAGGCTGTAACTCAGATTATGTTTTTGAAAGGAGATACCTCTCCTCTTATGAACTGAACTGAAAGCCAAGGTGGGGATCAGCAAACAGGAGATAAACCTAAGCTAGAAGTGATAATTGAATCCTTGGGGTTCACACTTGGCATAGCCCTCACTTCCTCAGCTACACACTCATACAGAATTAAGGACAAAAGTCCAACTGGCACTAAATAATTCCTGTACCTGGAGTGACCTCTGAAGATGCATATTATGTAGGAGTCAAACTCAGCACTGATTCTCTGGTGCCAGATGAGGAGCAAGAATAATTTTGTGTCACTTTTGATGAGTGGCCTTTATGTAAATATATAGACTCCACAGGATATGTACAGTAACAGAAGGCTGAAAGCCACTCACCATTACCTTAGGTTGGGAGGAAACAGGAAATTTCACAGAAAGGGGAATTTAAGATTACGTATTTTTTTAATCATTCCAGATAAACTAGTGGATAGTCTGGGAATAGAGAAAGAGCTAAGATTTATCCCAAGAACTTTGGGCTCTTGGAAATATGAATCATTTCTTATCAAGCCCAAGAAGAGTCAAAATTTCCATTAGGGATCCAGACAGTACAACAGGAACAATCACACAAGTGCATGGCCTATTGCTTCAGAACACTTCAGAAATAGATTGAGTCCCCTTTTCCATATTGGGCTACCTGAATCTAGTTTGTATGTTTTAGGGGGAGTTACAGTAGGCAGAGTTACATTAGGTCAAGCAGCCTAATCATACATATATGGTACACACTGTTTACAGGTTGAGCTGATGAAGCTGAGCAGGGATTTAGAGGTTAAGATTCTCTGACCAGGGAGTTAGAGGTTAAGATTGTCAAGGAAAAAAAATTATTCATACATCCCTTTAAAGCATATGGTGCTTGGATTCAAAGAATTGTGGAGTAAATTCAAACAATAGCATGGTTATATTGCATAGAGTTGTATCCACAAAGGCCGACATGTGGTAACTGCTTCAAAGCAAGCATCCTCAAACTCTGGTATGTACTGGAATCGCCTGGATGGTCTGTTAAAAATGGATTGTTGACCCCCCAGAGTTTGTGTCTGAGTAGTTATTGAGTAAGGCTCAAGAGTTTGCATTTTTAACAACCTTTCAGATGATGCTGATGTTGTCAATCTGGGGAAGCACACCTTGAAAACCATTGCCTGAGGGAACAGCTGTGGCCAAATCAAAGTCTCGTGACAATGTGACTTTAGCTTGGATCCCTCTAGGACCTGGGAAGAGAGGACTACCCTGGAGACTTTGACCAAATCAGCATCTCATGGGGAAAGTGAATTTTTGGACCATAGCTTAATTCCACCCAGAAAGATGACTTGACTTTGCTGGAGTTCTTGTAATACTAAACACCTTTCTCCTGACTTTACCTGGTCCTCAACTCCTGCTTCACCTAAGTGCCACAGTCACCTTTGGAAAACCACCAGATTTTGTGCCTGCTTCTTTGGGGCTAGGGTTTAGCTCAGTTGGTAGAGTACTGCTCTGTACTCTCTGAGGCCCTGGGTTCAATCCCCAGCACCACCAAAATGGGAGGACCTGGCAACCCACTTCTAAAACAATCCACCACTGAAAACCCTAGGACTGTCGATATGAGTTGGACCCGACATGACAGCACCTAATAACAACAACTTCTCTCTACCAAGTGATCAGTCAGGCCCTAAACCTGTATAATCTGGCTTCCAATACTCCTCATTACTCCTAGGAGCCCTTCTTTGGGTAAAGGACTATCAGTCTGCAAACAGCACTATTTCACAGATAAATCTTAGGCTGAATTAACTAAACACAGAAATCAGAAAAGTTTAGAGCATCCTTCAATCTTTACAGTGAATGAGAAAGTAGTACATATACTCTGTGAAACAATCTTTTCCTTGAATTAATCGACTTAGACATATAAAATAGTTTTCCTTGTTCATTAATTTTTCAGGATAATATAAAAATATCTCCTGTTCTTCAACACTTTCCTATTTTATATAAAAATATATCAAAACAGTAAGTCTCCTTAGGATAAATGACATGCACTTGTAATTTTTGTTTTGAACGGCACACATAATCAGAATCAAAGGAGCTATTATAGTATTTTGTTTTCTTTTCACACTAAAGCTTTAGCATGTATAGTTGGGATTGCCTGAACAACTCCTACTAACACTTAGACATGTGAAAATCCACATTCGATGACAAATTACATTGGCTTTGGGACAAAATGAAACAATCAGTAATTCTTAGAACTTGCTCAGTCTCCTCTGCCCTTCTTGTCTTGGAAGGCACTTAAGATTAATGTTTATCTTTTTTTTGTTACTACCTGGAACCTGTGTGCCACCTTTAAGGTAGGAAGGTACATTTGCCAAGATTAAAATTCACTTCATCTTTAGGCCTTTTGTAATGTTGGCAAAAGCAATTTCCTGATTCCTACCAATAAAAGCCAACAAGGCTACTGAGGCAGATACATATGGGTAGAATTTCCTTTCAAAAATAAATATTGGTTTAAATCTTAAATTGAAAAGGGCTAGGCCAAGTGCATTACACTGAACTTTTGCAACATATAAGGAAACCACCCAACATTTCCCTGTTCCCCTTTCCTGCTCACAAGTAACAAATCCCCTCCTGAACAAAGACAGATATGTTTGATTCTTTCACAGAGAAACCAGACTATGTCACTGTCTTTTTAATGAACAATGAACTCTTTTATGGCCCAACGAGGCTACTGAGTATACAATAGATAGATTTAAATTTGATCCCTCTCACAAGGGCAGGACAGGGTCAACCTGGGAAGGAGTTATTGATCTTGACATGAAGAAGAATTGCAAGTCCCCAGCCTTATACTCAAGGAGCCGTATAAATTAATCTTTGTGCAAACAACAGAATGGATTTTAAAATAAGAAATATCTTTCATTTCAGGAGAAATACAATTTAGAAAATATAGACAATCCCCACAGCCGCTGTGGTAGCTTGCACTAGATATTTTAGTGTTAGGTTTTTTAACTCAAAAATTTAGGATTTTTGAACTGCAGGTATGTTTTCTGTTTTATTCCCAGCACGCTCCCTTCTTCTAATGTTGTCCTACAGATATTTAATGAAAACCACTATGCCTAAATAATAATTAATTATGAAGATTTCTTTTTCTTTCTGAGAAACTCATGACAGCATTTCTACCCTCCAACTTTCAATCTATTCTACCTACTCACTCCTCCAGCATGGCTCATGTGGGGAGCCATACAGAAAGCCTCTCCATCCCCTTCTCATGCCTCAGCCAGTTTACCTTATCCTGCTGAGGTATAAGGCAAAAGAAATACAAGATTCAAAGCTGGGAGAACCACATTCAGGCCTTGGCTCTGCTACTGACTCGCTAGGCAATGTGTCCCAAGTTACTTTGAGGGAAGAAGCAAGTAAAACAATGTCTGCATCCTCTTTTTATGAATGGAAAGTGCTATATCTACATATGACTACTGCTACCCACTCTCTCCTTGAGTACGAGCCTATCTCTCAATGAGGATCATGGCATAAAAACTGTATCTGTATGTAGCCTTTAGAGCCATGGTAAACAAAGAATCATAAAAAATTATGACTGGATCTTTTTTTTTTGTATTGTAAGGAAACTGAGGCAGAGACATGTTAAAACACCCAAATAGAACTAAAATCTTTAGCCTCTGCCTACACTTTACTCCCCCCCATAGCTCTCTAGAACTCTCTCTCTCACTCTCACTTTCTCTCACTCTTTCCTTCTCCCCTCTCTCTCTCTCTCTCTCTCTCTCTCTCTCTCTCTCTCTCTCTCTCTCTCCCCTAACCCTGGTTTTATGGAGGAAAGATAAAAGGTAAAGGAAGAAGTGATTTTGAAGGATAAGAAAGAAGGCAGTGGAGGAGTGCAGAGTACAGAGCATATTCAACAAACCAGGATTATCTGTGTTCTTGAGGCTGAAGAACATAGGTAGCCATAGGCTGGTGAAGAGAATGGAGATTTTGGCTAGATTATGGTGGAAGTAAAGAGAGATGATTACTTGTGGAAAGATAAAGGAGTAGAATGTGATCTATAACATGTGTATCTCATCTACAAGATGGAAATAATAATAAACCCTGCAGACCTGGTATAAGTATTTGATAAAAATTACACTGCCAAGCAGAAGATTTAGTATGTTACAGGAATGCCTAGTGTACTTTAGAAATGCTAGGTACTTTTTCAAACTGAAGAAACAAAAATGGTCTTAGCAAGAGAAAAAATCAAGAGCTCACGTTCTCAGGCCATTAAACAAAAACTTTCCAAACTGTGTTTTAATCTATCACAAGGGAATTAAGACCCATGGCCAACTTGTAGTAGAATTTGTTGTCTACAATGTAACAGACAGTGTATTAAGCCCATTTAATATCATCTCCTTTCATCTTTACCACAAACTGATGAAGCTGGTGTTCTTGTACCTATTTCAGGTGAGAAAACTGAGACTTAGAAAGGCGAAGAAACATTAGGTTGGGGGTACAGCAGGGATCCCGATCCAGGTCTGACAAAAAAAAATCATTTCAATATTTTATTTTTTGTCTCTACTCCATTTCATATGTCTAACTAGATATATTTCATAGTGTATAAAACTTTTCTTTAATGTAACAGAATGTTAAAATTTTAATTATACTTTTGCACACTCTTACAGTCTTCATTCAAAAACAAGTTTCAATTCTTTTCTCCGCCTTTGAGCTGCTTGCATCTGGCCTTAACAAGGGAATTGCTGCAACTGAATTTCAGTTTCTTGTACTTTCAGCTAGATTTTCCTTCCTGGATTGAAATGGGATCATTCTGAGGCAATCAATGCCAAAGACTGTTGTCAATTTTCCACTGCCTTGGCTTAAATAAATACTTAATGTAAACGAGGGGCATGGGTGGGGGCACACTCACTCACATAGATGCACTACTGCACAGATACACAACCTCACAAAGACACACTTTGTCATGGTTCACTTGGAAAAATCCAAATGAAAAAGGAAGAGGTGGATGAATAATAAAGCAAAGGAGAAAGGGGAACTAATTTAGAGATAATGAGTGTAAGACTGCCTCAATAAAGAAGAACAACTGGTTGTCATTAGGTGGTGAGCTTAGCCTTTGGGCAAGATTACACTGGGAAGCCCTGCTCCAATTACCTGTTTTTAAGCATAAGTGAAGGGGAAATAAAAAGGAGGGGGGAAAAGACTTATTCTCCCTAAACTGTAGTAACATTCGGAGAGAATTAATTATTGCTCTTGCAAAGAGATTCTTTCTGCCATTGTAACTATGAAAGGTAAGAATCCACTATGCCCATATGAAGCCAAGCATTCAGTCATGGGACAGAACCCCATTTCTTCCAATGGTCAAGAAACAAACAGAGAAGCAGTGAAAGCGTTTCCCTGTATTTGCATCTTGCCTCCACATCTGAGGATCTCAGAAGCCTCTGAATTAAACAGCAAGCCTCCATCTGAGGTGACCTGCTTGTGGCACGGGTCAGTTCGTGAGAATGGGGCTCTTTTGCCAACCAGACCTAATGACAGGGCAGGAAAGCCTGCTGATGAGAAAGCTGTGAGCCTTGGACAATGCATACAAAAGCCTGGTTAAGGAGCACTTCCAAAGTCATTCCCTCCTCACCCGCCACTATGTATAAAGGTAGGGGTTGGGTGGAAGGATAAAGATGATCAAGGAAAAGGAACTATAATAAGAGGTTTATCTCTGAATGACTCAGGCGTCCCTCTTCCCCAATATCAACTCTATTACAACTGATTGCCTTATCTAATCCCAACTCAATTTGGGAGTAATTGTTGGCTTTTACAATGGTAAGCAGGAGATATTCTTTTCACAGTTGCTTGCTTTTCTCAAGTGTCCACCTTCCTAAACTCCCCTTTAATAAGGATTACTCACATGTAAGTCAGCTTCCTTTTCTGATGCTATAACAACAGTCTTCCTTGTAATCTAGCCAAGCACAGACTGTTTTTAAAAACCATGTAGCTAACAGGTGTGTACTTCCTGCCCCCAGGTGAAATTGGCACCTGCCCCTCACATTCCAAAATATGTGTGAAGCATTGCCTCCAGGGAGGCTCAGAACTCATGTCTTTTCTTCCACCCTGTCTCCCACAAGGAAAGCCAAGTTTAGGAAGAAGAATTTCACAGATGTTCTGGACATGCTTATCCTTATTTTTCAAGGAAGGGGCAAGATGGGGTCATCTTAGGGAGGCTTTGTTGTGTGAAGTGTTGTCAACTTCAAATAACTGCAAAACAAATTGTTGGAAAAAAATCTTTTTTCAGTACTGGTGGTTGAACTCAGGGCCTTGTGCTTGCATACTTTGCAAGTGCTGGATCACTGAGCTGCACCCTCTGCCCATTATTTTACTTTTTGAGACAGGGTCTCGCTAAATTATGCAGACTGCCTCTGGTCTCAAACTTGTGATCCTCCTGCCTCTGCCTCCTGAGTCACTGGGATTATAGGCGTGCACCACTGTGCCAGGCTTTAAAATAGTTTTAATTCAAGTTTCAAATCAAAAGATCCTTTTAAATTATGAAGAAGGACATAATTGCTTGGTATAGTCATTGCTTGGCTATAAAATGGAAATTTCAACATGTGGTTTAGCCTAGTGCTTCTTAAACTTTGGAGGAGTTGGTCAAAATCTCTTTGCGGACTTCATTTTTGTTTTTTAAAGAAGAAGGCTGAAGCCTTATCCTACTGTACCTCGATTCTTTTATTACCTATCCAAGGATTGTGATACACACCAAAGTGTAAGAATCTCTGGTTTAGAAAACTTCAAGCCGTTGGGCTAATCCCTACCCACATCTGCTAGGGGCACAGCCTCTTAGACTTCTTGGCTTTGTCTTAATCAGGGCAGAACCTCCCCAGTGTTCAATCAGACCTGCTTTAGTCCCACAATCCCACTAACCACTAAGAATGGAATAACAGGCAAGAAGGAGCAAAAATTGCAAGTGCCTCCCATCAATGTTGCAAAATCACTGATGTTCCCAAACTTCTCTCTCCAATCCCTGTCCCTCTTCTGGAGATTGTTGTTGTTGTTGTTGTTAGGTGCCGTCTAGTCGAGTCCGACTCATAGCGACCCTATGTACAGCAGATCGAAACACTTGCCGATTCTGTGCCAGGCAAACCATCTTATTTATGTTTAAGCCCATTGTTGCAAACACTGTGTCAATCCATCTGGTGGAGGGTTTTCCTCTTTTGCGTTGACCTGCCACTCTCCCAAACATGATGTCCTTCTCCAGGGATTGTTCTCTCCTGACTACATGTCCGAAATATGTAAGATGCAGTCTGGCCATTTTTGCTTCCAAGGAGCACTCTGGTTGCACTTCTTCTAGGACAGATCTGTTGGTTCTTTTGGCAGTCCATGGTATATTCAATAGAAGTCTCCAGCACCACAATTCAAAAGCATCAATCCTTTTTCTGTCTCTCTTGTTCAGGTCCCATATATGTGACTCTGTTTGCATATATGGCAGACACCTGAAGAACAGCATGTTAAAAAACAAGTGCCTCATCTCTCCCATCAAAAGCCTAACCCTCTACTTGTATCCTGTATTTGGGAATATAAAAATGGAGAACCATCACTCTTGTGTAATCTTTTAACCATAAAAATAGCCATTTAAGAACTTCAGCAACCCAATGTGTTTGTTTTTTTTAAGAAAAACTCCAACAGCACACTGGACTGGTAAGAAATTATGTTTACATTCCGTAGGCCTAGGTTAACATTTCAACTCACTTACTCATAAGATCAGAATGTAAGATAATCTCTGAAAACTCTGGGCCTTTTCTTCCTCAGCTCTGCAATGAAGATGTTCAAGCCTGTATCAATTAATTAAATGAGGTAATTTCAATAAAACACATAAATGGACATAGTAAACTCAAAACAAATATTCTATGTTTTCTCAATAAAACACATAAATGGACATAGTAAACTCAAAACAAATATTCTATGTTTTCTCAAAAAAGAAACAAATTGAAGGTTAAGATAGGTCAGCTAAGTACTAAATTCTTCCCAGAAAGAGAAAGCTATGAGCCAAGACAGACATGAAAAGGAAAGTGAGTTCCTATCTCCACAGCCTAGGAAAGGAAGAGAAAATGACATATGGAGAGTGTTTTATCACTGGAGTAAAAGAGCGTTGCCTCCTTTGATTCAGGACCACATCTAAAGAGCACATAAACTAGGCAGGAATCATATTCCTTAACAGTTTGAATGCCAAAGTAACAATGTAAGCACTCCCCATATCCTATTACACTAAATGAATTGATGCAAATATAGTGGGTCATGCTTCATTCAGCCCAAAATATAAGCATTCTTTTATTTAATAAGAAAAACACAGAAAGAACCAGAAAAATTGCTAGGTTATGATGTTTAGCATTTTTTCACTCCAGATATGTTATTGTATAATACCATATTTAATCACTAATAATATCCTTATATAATTGCTATGAACACACTGCTTATTTTAAAAATTTTAAATACTTTATTGCCAGTGTCTTCCCTCCCAGACTATTAAAAAAACATTCAACTTAAATACTCTCAGTAGGGAAAAAACTTCCCTGGAATGCACAGTACTACATTTTACAGCTCACAAAATTTAAAAAGCAGGCAGTGAACACAACTAATGATAGCCCCCGAAAACAAAGACATTGGTACACAATGTTCTGACTTCAAAAGAGGAAAATGATGGCTGTGTGCCTGCAAAAGCAACTGAGATGATTAACAGAATCTGCATGGAGACTTAGACTGTGTATCAGGAAACATACACAGATCCAAAAATCTCTTTGCAAACATGGGGATCAAGTCTGAATGCATTTTAAAAGTAGGACCTGTTCTCCCTGGGGCCTAAGTCACTCACTGGTAGTTGTTTGGGTACTTAAGAAATCATATTCAGGTCTTTTAAACACCTAAATACCCACAGGTATTATGATAAATCAGGCTGGCTCTTTAGTCTGAAAAGAAAGAAAAGACGCATTTATTAAATGTCAGCTATGCACCATATGCCTTTATTTACTTATTTCATTGGTCTTCATAATGGCCCTGCTGTGGGAAGGTTATCAATCTCAGCTTGACAGGTGGAGAAGCCAACTCTCAATGACTTGCCCAAAGTTGCACAGAGTGGGTGGCAAAGCTGAAACTCTGAACTCATTTGCCTCACTCCAAAGTCTATGCTTTTCTATTATGTGATCCCAATGCATTAGAATGTTTTATATTATCTGTTTTTCACATTTAAGTTTGTTCTGTTTCCTTACCTCTATTGATAAAACCTGAATCTTCTCATCCAAACATTATACCCATTTGATTCATCCAGAAGAATAGCAAGCAATTTATACTTAAAAAATTAATAGTAGTTAATGTTATTAAAAGGCATCCAATGTTCTACAGTCCCATCCATTTTGCTGCAAATAACATCATTTCATTCTTCTTTATTGCTGAGTAATAGTCCATTGTGTACATAGACCACCATTTTTCAATCCACTCCTCTGTTGATGGACGTCTTGTTTAATTCCATACCTTTGCAATTGTGAAGAGTGCTGCATTAAACATGGAAGTGCAGGTGTCCCTGTAGTATGATGGCTTATCTTCTTTTGGGTATGTTCCCAAGAGTGGCATAGCTGGGTCATATGGCAGTTCCATTCTTAGTTTTCTAAGGTAACTTCAGATTGATTTCCAAAGTGGTTGAACTAATTTACAGTCCCACCAGCAGTGTAAAACGGTTCCTTTCCCCTCCCCCCCTAAATCTTTGCCAGCATGTTATTGTTTGTTCTGTTAATTTTGGCCATTCTTACTGGAGTAAGATAGAATCCCAACATTGTTTTGGTTTGCATTTCCCTAATGGCTAAGGATATTGGACATTTTTCATGTATTTATTGGTCATTCATACTTCTTCATCTGACCAGTTCACTTGCCCAGTTATCTATTGGGTTGTTTTCTTGGTGTTTGACGGAGCAATCATCTATGGGTGGGACATAATATCAAATAAAGTTGATCAAGATGGATATTAGTATTAATATGAAATAGGGAAGTTCAAAAGCAAGTAGAAGGAAAGGAAAGATAATGAGATCTGGAAGGTAACCTTATAATCTTACATGGGATAAATCCTAACCTGTGTTTGTGGCTTTGAGAATTCCACCATATCAACAGATAAAGTAGCATTGAAGGGACAAAAGGAAAGCTTTCTATGCCTATGACCCAACTGAACAACCCTTAAATGGTGAGAAATTAAATATTCCACAGTCAGGAAATTCCAGTGTAATTTCATTCTCCTAGCAGAATGGATGGGCTGGGATTTGGCTCAGTTGGTAGAGCACTGTGCTGCAGTCTCTGAGGACCCGAGTTCAATTCCCAGCACCGCAAAAATGGGAGAAGGGCCTGGCAATCCACTCCCAAGGCAATCCCGAAACAGTCAGCCATTGAAAACCCTATGAGAGTCGCTATGAGTCGGATACCGACTCGACGGCACCTAACAACAACAACAAAGCAGAATGGATAGACTGAGGTTTAGCTCAGTTGGAAGAATTCTGCTCCACACTCTCTGAGGACCTAGGTTCAATCCTCAGCACTGCAAATACAGGAGGGAGGAGGAGGTAGCAATCCATTCTCCAGGCTATCCTGAAAAACAATCAGCCACTGAGAAACCTATGAGGGTCGCTATGAGTCGGATCCTATTTGAAGGCACCTCATGACGACATTGACAATAGAATGGATTGATACAGTGTCTGTAACAATGGGCCTGGCACAGAATTGGGGAGTGTTTCATTCTGTTGTACATAGGGTCATTTTAAGTCAGATTCTACTTGATGGCACCTAACAACAACAAACAGAATGGGAAGAAGATACAAGGAAACAAAATGCATGATCAAAATCTGATATATCAGATTTTAGACTTAGTTTTTCCTTCTTTCTATGAAACAAATAGTGTAGCATCCTGTTTTAAATATCATCAAACTTTTAGAAGCTAGGGCTTTCCTTATTTAATAAGCAACATTGTGTAAACAAATCATTTCTCTTGGAAGTTTGTTAGAGCTGCTAAGATTATCCAAACTATGAGAAAAAGGCATCTGAAGTCCTCTTTAGTGTCCGAACCATTCACTTCTACCAGCGGTCGCTACTTCCCAGGTCTCATACATGCCACTGACTTCAGTATTCCTCAGCAAGGTCTCTACTTCATTGAGCAGCTGCAGAGAAAAAGGAAGGATAAAATGGGATCAGCAGACAACAGGGAGGGATGAAGTCTTGACTAACTGAGGCTTTGGGTGGATGAAACTGTTATCTCTATTTGGTGAACCAGATATTCACATGCCATGCTCATTCAGAGGGAGTTCTTTGATTGATTTCACAAAGGTATTGAGGAATGTAATTCATTAGTATGAGGACTTTGTCATGGCTCGGTAGTCACTAAGCTGTCTTCTTTGGGTAATCCTGGGCATACGTATGCAATAGTTCCTGATTTATTAAAGTAACATTGTTGAACATCTAAAAGAGAATTCTTCATGTATACACAGGTTCATGGACCAAACTATGAGCTTTTTATTTATTTGTTTTTTCCTTTCTTCACCTCTGGTATTGACAAATTACTCTTATATTGCACCTTCTTTGTTATCAGTAACCTTCATTCATATTCTCTGTCTGTCTCTGTCTCTGTTTCTCTCTCTCTCTCTCTCTCTCTCTCTCTCTCTCTCTCTCTCATATATATATATATATATATATATATATATATGTATATTTGTTGTTGTTGTTGTTGTTGTTGTTAGGTGCCGTCAAGTTGGTATCCGACTCATAGCAACCCTCTGTAAAACAGGGGAAACACTATTGTCAGTGCTTCTCTGCTGTTCATAGGGTTTTCAATGGCAGATTGATTTTTTGGGAGGGGGTTGCCAGGTCCTTCTCCCAAGCCTACTGCTTCTGGTGTTCCTAGGCAGTCTCCTATCCAGGTAGTAACCAGGCCCGACCCTGCTTAGCTTCTGGGATCTGACGGGATCGGATGCCACAGGGCTACGGCTGCAGGCATATATATATATGTATGTATGAATATATATTGTTGTTGTTGTTAGGTGCCGTCGAGTT
>VMDO01004047.1:58866-132221 GCA_007922755.1 Pedetes capensis
TAAGCCCATTGTTGCAGACACTGTGTTAATCCATCTGGTGGAGGGTTTTCCTCTTTTCCGTTGACCTGCCACTCTTCCAAACATGATATCCTTCTCCAGGGATTGTTCTCTCCTGACTACATGTCCGAAATATGTAAGACGCAGTTTGGCCATTTTTGCTTCCAAGGAGCACTCTGGTTGTACCTCTTCTAGGACAGATTTGTTGGTTTCTTTGGGGCTGGGATTTAGCTCAGTTGGTAGAGCGTTGCGCTGCAGTCTCTGAGGTCCCGAGTTCAATTCCCAGCACCGCAAAAATGGGAGAAGGACCTGGCAATCCACTCCCAAGGCAATCCCGAAACAGTCTGCCATTGAAAACCCTATGAGGGTCGCTATGAGTCGGATGCCGACTCGACGGCACCTAACAACAACAACAACAACAACAAGCCTGGCCCTAGATCAGAAGACACCTATTTACAGTGAAGTGCCTTTAAAATGAACGTATGAATATATATAGATCTATATTATATATTGTTGTTGTTAGGTGCCATTGAGTTGGATCTGACTCTAAATATATGTATATATATTAAATTTGTGTTTCGTTTCCTCTTTCAATCACTACCTGATTCATCCTCTGAGTACTTTTCCTGAAGCATTATGACAAAGAATGAAAAATAATTTTAAGAAACTACAACCCGGCCTGGCGCCTGGTGGCAACTGTGTCCCTAATTAATCATGTGACCTTGAACAAGTGCTTTCACTTTTCTAGGGGTGTTAATTGAGGCAATGAGACTTTGTTCCCTCCATTCTAGACCACTATTATTCTAATTCAAACAATATTAAAAGATAATTGAATCAACAAATGAATCCTTCTTTTTACTCCCTTGCTCTAAATCAACTAATGAATGAAAGCTACACTGTTCAATATGGTAATCATTAGCCACATGCAGCTATTTAAATTTAAATGTGAGGTAATTAAAATGAAACTATTTTAAAAATTCAATTCTTCAGTTGAATTAGCACATTTCAAGTGCTCCAAAAGCTATATGTGGCTAGTGGTTACCATATTGGACAGTACAGATGATAGAACATTTACTCCTTTGTAGAAAGTTCTATTGGACAGCACATGTGAAAGATGATGAATGACAGAAAATAGCAAAACAAGTTTAGGGTCAACCAACAAGGTGTTCCAACACTGAGTTGGGTTCTTAAGGAAGATTTAAACCATCACAAGTCAGGAATGGAGCTTCCTCTTTAGGCTGGACCTATTCATCTCTAAATGTGTTCAATTGTGAGAATACAAATTCCTGTATGTGGATATAGTGAGAGTTTTTAATGGTATATGAAAAGAAAAAGAGACAGAAATTATTAGTTAGATAATGATATCTAAATCAATAAAAAGTTAGCTTGGATATGTTTTCAACCAGGGATTAGGGAGTGAGGAAGATGGAGAAATACTATTGGAGCAATCTCAAGGAAAAGAAACTAGTATTGTCTCTGTACTTTGTTGATGAATTACATAAAGATAAAATTATAATGAATTTGGCTATCTGGAATCATTGCACCTTCCCCCAATCTACCCAAGCTTCATCTTAGACTAGACTGATTTGGAACCTCTGGTAAGAAAGCTCTGATTTCAAGGCTGCAAATACGTTCAAGCCATTCCAGAGAGCAAAATAATGTATTTCTCAAGGATGAAGAATGTGTACCCTGCCCCCTTGGAAGGATATTCTTTCAACATGTCTACCTTCCTGGTGGGAACAAGTTTCAGAAGTCTGTAATCTCATCAAAGGAAGCCGAGTAGCAGAGACTTTCTCCACAGGAGTTGCTAATAAGCAAGGCTTCCTTTCTTTTCTTCTGGTCCCTAGTCATTGTTTTCCAGGGGACCAGATTCCAAGCTATTGAAAGTTCCCTGGGTCCCACTCAACTTTTAATCAGATTTGAGGAAGTGATGATTTCTTTCTTTTAAACTTACCCTTTTGAATTAAAGGGTCTAGTTAGGTCTTAGCACAATGCATGATCTGCCTAGCATTTGGCATTTTGCAGTCTTAGATACCAGTGTGAAATGGGTCTGGGTGCCAAAACCTCCAAAATAATTATCTTCATTTAGCAAATTTTCTTTCAGGTTCTGGCAAGTGGTTCTGAGCAGAAGACAATCTGATGCCCTCAAGAAGCATCAAGAGTTTTCAAGACTGAGAGCCATAGAATAAACTGCAGCTCAGCTAAATGATTCAATGCTGAAGCTCTCCACTTCAAAAGAAAATGGCACTGGGGCAAATTCCCCCCTGGGAATTTAAGCAAGTTTTTTTAGAAAGGTGAGTCTGTACCCTTTCATTCCACAAATCCATAAAGTATTCCCAATAATCCTTTTCTCTTTTTTCTCCCATAATAAAAAAAATAAAAATATGTGGCAGTCCCGATTGTTTCTTCTTGTTCCTTATCTTTCCAAATGATGCCCAGAAGAGCACAGAAATACACCTCTCCAGAGAAAACTCGGAAAGTAATGGCTTCTCAGCTAACCAGAGGCTTAGTAGGTAAGTCATCATTTCCCCCAACACCCAGTCTGGTGATCTCTAGGCTTTGGTTTTCTATTCAAACATTCATTGGAAATCCAGACTGGATGTCATTGTTAGAGGTGTTGAGATAGTTTACTGGGAGCTTGAGAGAAAGAAAAGAGAAATATCTGAACTTATCCTTTTTGATTTTTTCTTTGAATCAGGGTCTTACTCTGTAGCCCAGGCTATCCTCAAACTCACTGTCCTCCTGCCTCAGCCTCTTACATGCTGGAATTACAGGTGTGTGCCACCACATCCAGCTTGAGTTTACCCTCTTGAATTAAAAGGCTCACATTTTTAATTCAACTGGTTTAGTGTGATAGTCCTTTTGATACTGTTATTAGGTTATTAACCATTAAGCTGAATGGTTAATTCAGCTGTCACTTTCTCTAGTCAGTGGGGAAGGAAGTGATTGCCCAACATTATGGAAGGGCACATTCTGTTCACTGCCATAAATGTCGTGTAGAATTGTATTGTTTCTGACATGAATTATTCTGTTACCTGCTATAATGTCAGTTACATTACGACACGGTTAGTCAAGACAGAATAGACATTGTATGGCTTCAAAGGTCTTCTCATTTTGCTTTTCCAACTCCCACTTAGAGAAGGCAGTAGTTGAAATTGGAGAAAGAGAAATGCTTTGGAGTTGGTGGAAGGCTCCAGATACCTCCCACTTAATTATAATCTTTATAGCCAGCATTGAAGGATGTAACATTATCCCAATTACACAATAAATGTTAGAAATTCTGTCAAATGATAAGGTTTCCTTTCCTTCTTCTTAAGGGTTTCCTAATGCTAGAAAGGCATCCTATGTTATATATATTTTCTGAACAATGTCTTTAAGACATATTGAATACTTGTATATACAAGCACCAGAAAACAGCTGTTCAGCTCCAAGTTACAGATCTAGGAGAGTGCCAGGGAAATAAACACTGAACCACATAATGATTCTCATAAATACTTGAATTTATCTCTTGGCAACTTTTCACAGCACCTCCAAGCAAACAGGGCACTGATGCATTAAAGAGAAGTAATTAGGCACATGCCCTTAAGTGACAGGCTTTAGCATGTATAAGAAAGACAGCTTTTTAATTCTCCTGTACCCTGCTGCCTACCAGCCTCCAGCCCCCAATGCCATTGGAGAAATCCATCAGTATGCAAGTTTAAGCAAATCTCACTACCTCCAGAAACTAAAGCATTTTTACCCAGGATTAAGTTTACCTCCTGATGAATCCACTGAAAGTTCACTCCAAATGTATTGTGGGCTTACGGCAATACCACCATGTCATTGCCTTGCTTATATTTAGAAAAAAAAAGATGTCCTTTTAAGAGTCTTTCCTAGGAACTACATGGGGTAGTCAATACTACCTTTTGGATTTCAAAATATCCTGAAGCCCTGAATGTGTCAATAGACATACTGTGTGAAGAAACACTAGTTAGGCTGGGACTCTATGGGCTCCAGCTGGTGGCCTTTGTTCTTAGAAACACCCAACTTCAGCCTGGACAAATGGTCCCCCAATCATTCTAGTTTCTGAATTACACATACAAGAATTTAAACACTTCGCAGAAGGGTTCTTCTGCTTAAATGGAATTTACCATACTGCAAGTATCAAATGGCACCAAAATTATAGACAAGTACTATAGCAGGACATATTAGGTTTTCCATCATCCAAAATAGAACCAATGCCAGAGACCAACAGGGAGCAAAGAAGGTGTGGGAGGGGGCACTTGAAGTTGAGCTCCAACTGACCAGTGGTCACATTTGGGGTCCTTAGGATTTTCCCATAAATCCCTGAATTATCTTGAATGCACATTTGCTGCCCTCAACTAGTCTTAAGCAGCCTGCAATCACTGTTTTCTAGCAATCTATTAATATTTTAAGGTTCCCCAGTCTGGGCTAAAATGGATGGTCATGACATATGTTACAGTAATCATCTTGCAGATAACAGACAATTGCAAGTATTAGAGCTCTCTGTCACAAGTGTTTTGGGGTAAACTCTAAATGCCAGTCAGGATACCGTTTAGCTTAAGATGAAATCATGCAACCCATGAGAAATGACTTGTCCTTCCAGAGTTTTCATCATGACAGCACCCAGCAAGGTCGGTGACATTATCCAATCTCCATGGATAATCAACTAAAACTAATAAAGACTAAAGCATGTGTCTGAGGTCACAGATCTACTAAGTGTCAGATCTAAGCATTTTCTCTCAATTAAGTATTAGTTCCTTTTCTCCATAAATGCTTCAATATATCATACTTGAAAGTTCAGATTATTCCTAACACATGGTAATTCCTAATACATGATAAATATATAATACATAATACACATATGCTGATTATTTCTTATTCTTTCTCAATTTACCTCATTGCTTTGAATTATTTGTAACTTACTCATTTAATCAGCTTTTGAATGGTGAGCAGAAAACTATCCTATATAATTGTTTACTTCATTACTAATAATAAAACAATCCTATCATCACTCATTTAACATATACTATTCTTATACTTCAGGATTATACGTATATATGTATAAATTGGCTCACAGAGATTACATGACTTGCCCATAAAAAGTGATGGAATAAGGACCTCAGTCCATCACAGGTGAAATTGCTTAAGGTGCTGTTTATGTTTACATTTTACAAGTCTATATGTCTATAAAAGTGATTTCATTATTTAAAATATTTAAATTTTAAAATAATGACACTAGGAAAGGAAATGTTTCTGAGTAAATAAGATTGTGGGTTTCATTTAAGTACATTTATTTTAAGGTAATGATTAGATAATCTAATTGAAATATCTAGTAGGTCATCAAGAAAACAACCAGCCAGAGGCTATGGTATACAACTGTAATCCTAAGATTATTTGGGAGGCTAAGGCAGGAGGATCATGAGTTCAAGGCCAGAGGCAGCCTGTGCAAATTAGCAAGATTCTCTCTCAAAATAAAAAATTAAAATTAAAATTGAAAAGGGGCTGGGCATGTGGCTCAATGGTGGAACATTTGCCTAATAAGTGTGGGCCCCTGGTTTCAACCCCCAGAAAAGAAAGAAAAGAAAGAAAGAAAGAGGAAAGGAAAGGAAAGAGGGAAAAAGAAAAGAAAAAAGAAAAGAAAAGAAAAGAAACAGAAAAAGAAACATAAAAAACACTAATAGGACATCTTTGTATCACATCCTGGAATGAAGTAGTTGAGGCCTTAAGATTTTCCTGATTTCTAATGGGCAACATTTATTGAAAATAAAGGCTGAAAGTAGAGATTTGAAGAATATCCAAAGTTATGGAAATGTTTGAAAGGGAAAATGTCTTTGAGTATTTCCAATCTGCTATATATTGCCTCATCCTCTCCATGTACAATATATGGGGGTATTATTTTTCCTCATTTTGAAAATTAGAGATTTAAAGTTGAGCAAAGTTGAGACCCCATATATATTCACTTTAATATAATAATAATACAGATTATCATGTCATAAAATGTGATATTGAGCTGATACTTGAACATATCATCCTTCTCCTAAATCCCTTTACTCCAAATGATGAAGAAAAAACAATAAAAGAGGCAGAAAATAATGGTAAGAAATGTAAGAAAACAAGAACAAAAATAATGCAGTGTCATGAGATTCAGAAAGAAGATTTGAGGGAGAGAATGGTCAACAGTATCAAATATTGCTAGGATGTTGCAAAATGAAGATAATGAAAGCTGGGTGCTCTAACATATGCCTGAAGGCTGTGTTCAACTACTCTGAAGGCTGAGGAAGGAAGATCACAAGTTTGAGGCCAGAGGCAGCCTACACAATTTAGCAAGACCTTGTTTCAAAATAAAAAGCAAAACAGAGGCTGGGGGAGCAGCACAGTAGTAGAGTGCTTGTCTGACATGTGCCAGGCCCTGGGTTCAAATCCCCAGTACTGGAAAGGAAGAAAGAAAAAGGAAAGGAAAGGAAAGGAAAGGAAGGGGGGGAGAGAGAGAGAGAGAGAGAGAGAGAGAGAGAGAGAGAGGAGAGGAAGAAGAAGAAGGAGGAGGAGGAGGTGGAGGAGAAGGAGGAAGAGGAGGGGAGGGGAGGGGAAAGGAAGTAAGTAAGTTAGCTGAATGAATTGGAGCCATGCTTCAGAACTTGGATTTGTCTACAACTGGAGTGCCTCATGTGATTAACATACTGTACAATGATACCAAAGCCAAAGCTTCATTTCTACTTCTAGAAAATAAACCATGATCAACGCATCATCCAGACTGTATACTGCTTGAAATTTAACATCAAACCTTGTTCATTCTTGCTTATGGACAAGAGTAAGATATTTGGATAAGTAAGCAGAAATTCATCACCAATTCTGCAAAATCAGTGCCAACAGCATATCTATCTAGATCTTTGTGTATAAATGGCTACAAATATAGTTCATCGCTACAACACATAGACTGAATTAGAAAAGAAGGCTGTTGTAACTTTCTATTTAGATAGATCTCATTTAGGATGGCCTTCATCTGTACCACCCTGTTGTCAGATCCCCCATCCCCACTTCTGATCTCAGAAGCTAAGCAGGATCAGGCCTGGTTAGTACTTGGATGGGACCATCTGGGAATACCGGTAGACTTGGGAGAAGGATGCAGAAGCCCACTCCAGAAACAATCAGCTTTTGAAAACCCTGTGAATAGGAGAGAAGCACTGACATAGTGCCTGGCATAGCACAGTGTTGGGTAGTGTTTTGTTTGTTGTACATAGGGTCACTATGAGTCAGAACCAACTTGAGAGTACATAACAGCAGCAGCACTTAGGATGATCTCAGTTACAATTAATAGAATATCTAACCTAAGGTATGGGCTGAGATTTAGCTCAGTTGGTAGAGCACTGCACTGCAGTCTCTGAGGTCCCAAGTTCAATTCCCAGCACCGCAAAAATGGAAGAAGGGCCTGGCAATCCACTCCCAAGGCAATCCTGAAACAGTTACCCATTGAAAACCCTATGAGGGTCGCTATGAGTCGGATACCAACTCGACGGCACCTAACAACAACAACAACCTAAGGTAGATTTAAACAATAACAGCATTAATCATTTCCCTGAGACAGGGCACTTCCAGTGTTGGTTCAAATGTAAACAATGTCATCAATGATATAGGTGTACTCTGTCTTTCCAGTCTGTCATCCTTATTATGTGCTTTATCCTCCTTTTTGGTGGCAATATGACTTCAGTGGCCTGCAGCCGTAGCCCTGTGACATGTGATCCCTTCAGATCTCAGAAGCTAAGCAGGATTGGGCTTGGTTACTACTTGGATGGAAGACCGTCTGGGAACACCAGGTGTTGTAGGCTTTGGGAAAGGACCTGGCAACCCCCTCCCAAAAATCAATCTGCCATTGAAAACCCTATGAACAGCAGAGAAGCGCTGACAATAGTGTTTCACCTGTTGTACACAGGGTTGCTATGAGTCAGATACCGACTCAATGGCACCTAACAACAACAACATGGCTTCAGTGATTCTATGCAGACACTGCCTCTGTTTAGAAAATAGAAACATTAGCCTTTCTTAGAAACTTCCAGTTAACATCCTTTGGTCTCCACCATGTCATGTGCCCATACTCTAGATCAGTGATTTTCAAATGGAGTGATCGTGCCACCTCCCCAGAGACATTTATCAGTGTCTGGAGAGTCTTTTGCCACAACTAGGGGAGTGACTCTAGAATCTGTGTGAGACCAGGGATGCTGCTCAGCATCCTACAACGTACAGAGCATTTCTCCACAACAAAGAATTATCTGACCCAAAATGTCAATAGAACTAAGGTTGAGAAATTTTGCCACTAGCTATTTTACAAAAGCTGTTGATAAACATGAGGAAATATTCATCTTGAACTTTGTAAGCAAATTGTCACAAAAAAGGAAGAGTGCTCTGGGGAGAATATCTGCAGGGTAAGCAAGCAACATTCTCTACTGGAGGATATAACAAAGGCTTTCCCTAAGGAGGTAGAAGGGCCAGTGGAAGGTGTCAAATAAGAAAAATTTGTACAGAAAAAAACTAAAGTTTATTGGGTTTGGTGGGATGGGAGGGATGGGAGATGACAGAGTAAGGGAGTGAAAGCAATAGAAAAATTACCCTGAGGTTAGAAGTGGAGGTTGATGGTATTCATTGAATTCAACCCACACATTAAACATGGCATCAGACAAGGCATATTCTCATTGACGATTTGTTATGGATTGAATTGTGTTATGCCAAAATTTATATGTTGAAGTCCTACTCCGACTAGCTCAGAAGGCAAATTATTTGGACGATAGCATTTTAACAGAGGCAATCAGGTTAAAGATAGGTCATTAGTGTGGGTCTCAATCCAATAAGACTGGTGCCCTTATAAAAGTGGAAAATATGCTCACAGAGATGCACATAGATGAAAAACAATGGAAAAGAACAGGGAAAAGATGGCCATCTCCAAGACAAGGAAATTGGCCTGGTACAGAAGCTTCCTTCATATCCCTCAGAAAGAATAAACACTGCCTACAACTTTATCTCTGCTTGCAACCATAGCCCCCTGATATCTGATCCTGTCAGATTTCAGAGGCTAAGCAGGGTCAGACCTTGTTAGTACTTGGATGGGAGACCGCCTAGGAACACTGGGTACTGAAGGCTTCGAAGGACCTGGCAGCCCATTCTTTAAAAATAAACATTGAAAACCCTATGAATGGCAGAGAAGCATTGATAATAGTGCAGGGCATAGCACTGTCAGGTAGTGTTTCATTTGTTGGACATAGGGTTGCTATGAGTCAGATCTAACTCGATGGCACCTAATAACAACACCACACCTTGATCTCAGACTTCCATCCTCTAGAACAGTGAAACGATAAGTTTCTAAGATTTAAGCCAGTTTGTGGTTCTTTGTGATAGTGGCCCTAGCAAACTAATACACAGTTGTAGAACACACTAGCTTGTGACTTTGATGGTGGACCTCTGTGGTGGAATATCTGAAGGTAACTGGTTTCTTTTGCACTAGACTTGGATAAAGATGCTAAGCATATGTGTCAGGTGGAGATAAGAAAGGCCACTGGTGAATGTACCTGTGGCCATTTCTATGAAGCCTGTGAGAAATAGTACAGTTACTAGGTCAGTGTTTAAACACTAAAGCTATTGAATGCACTTTATTTTTTTTTTTCTTAAACTAAAAAAGTTAGCAATTTAGCAAACTCAAATAATCTGAGCATCCAGGTTTAAACTGCGGCTGTACAAGTGAACTTGGGAAAATGACTTAACTTCTGTGAATTTTAACAATTGCCATATTACAGAAATAGTAACTATGATGTCCTTGGCCTAGTTCCTGGCACAGAGTACAACTTGTGGAAGTAAGTATGATTATTATATTACAAATGTATCACAGTGTGTGAGAGTATGTGATATAAGCCTCATAATTTCCAGTGGCCCAATTAATTTTATTTTAAAAATTTATTGAGCACTTTTTCTGACCTATGTTAGCACTCTCCCATGTCTACATAATCTCAGGTAATCATCATCATCCTTTCAAAGGGATCCCATGATTATTAGATATATTATCCCCGTTACACAAAAGCAAACAGTGAGGCATAGAGTGTCCAAATGACAAAGGCCACTTAGCTAATCAGTCAGAGAAACAGGCCAGCAACCCAGGTCTATCTAGCCCTTTATCCCATTTGTTAACCATAGCTGAGATGCCCCTCTCCTTGCTTTCTTATCAAAGAAAGGGCAGAGTGATTCTGCAACTCTTCTTGGAACTGTAACAACAACAAGTTATCAGGAACCATGCTGTTTATCTGAGCACACAGAGTTTTTTGACATTGGATTGCAAGTCCCTACTTCTTCCATGCTGAGTTTAAATAAAGGCAACCTGGTATTTAGGCTTTTGAAAAATTAGCAATTAGATTTAGGAAAACATAGGAATTGTCTGCCCTGACATTCAGCAAACAAGCAGGCTAGGAGCTTGGTGGTCTGGGAAGAGGGTAAGTATTACAAGCTGAGAGAGAACTGTCTCCTACTGACACCCCCTCACCTTCTGGTGCAAGGGCACAGCTGGTGTGTCAGCCCATGTTCCAGGCAATATGCTTTTTCTGACCTCAGGCTTTAGTCCATATGGCATTGCCTCCCTAAGTAGAAAAGGAAAGCTGTTTTGTTTTATTGAAAATTAGGTTCATATATACAGTGTTGACAAAAGCATTATAAGGAGTAAGAACCATTTGTTAACTTGTAACTTAGCAAGAGGCCTAAGAGAAGGGAGGGAGCTTCCAGGAGCCAGGAAAGCGACTGCTGGCTGTTTGCTCAATTTTGATCCCCCAAATCCACTGCCTGAAACCAGACAAAAGACAAATTACATGGCTGTTGGGGAGTTTATTTTTCCAGATGGCCGACCTGAAGCTATAGTTCACTGGCAAATTAAGTCTCCTAATACAGCAAAATCTAGCCTGATCATGTATTTAATAAAAGCACAAAGTACGCGTCTCAAACGAATTATTTGGAAATGTGGAAGATACTGGACAGAGTGTACAAAGAGAAGCCCTTGCCATATATTAGATTTCATCCTTCATGTTTGGTCAGTTGGTAAGAAAACAAATCTGTGAAAACTACATTCCTATTGTCTCAGTGACTCCCGCTTATATTGGTTTAATTCTTTAAAGGCAGTTCTTGCCTTACCACCTCAGTAAGGTCAAGCTGATTTTGTTTCTGGGTATACAATGAGCTTATTTTTTTTTAATATTTCCCTAAGGCAAGGAAATGCATGTAGATATATGATAGGATACAATACCCATATAAGATATACGTGTGTGTACATGTGTATATGTATACATACCATATGTATGTGGCTTTGATTACAGGAAGACAGAGAGCAAGAGAATAAGCTGGAACAATGAAAAAATAAATAAAAGTGAATCCATCCTACTGTATGTTGTTGTTGTTGTTAGGTGCCGTTGAGTCGAGTCCGACTCATAGTGACCCTATGTACAGCAGATCGAAACACTTGCCGATTCTGTGCCAGGCAAATGATCTTATTTATGTTTAAGCCCATTGTTGCACTGTGTCAATCCATCTGGTGAAGGGTTTTCCTCTTTTGCATTGACCTGCCACTCTTCCAAACATGCTGTCCTTCTCCAGGGATTGATCTCTCCTGACTACATGTCCGAAATATATGAGACGCAGTTTGGCCATTTTTGCTTCCAAGGAGCACTCTGGTTGTACTTCTTCTAGGACAGATTTGTTGGTTCTTTTGGCAGTCCATGGTATATTCAATAGACGTCTCCAGCACCACAATTCAAAAGCATCAATTCTTTTTCTGTCTCTCTTGTTCAATGTCCAGCTTTCACAACCCTATGATGCCACTGAAAATACCATGGCATGAGTCAGATGCACCTTCGTCTTCAATGTGACATCTTTGCTTTTCAATACTCTAAAGAGATCTTTTGCCACAGCTTTTCCTAGAGCAATGCGTATTTGATTTCTTGACTGCTGCTTCCACGTGTGTTGATTATAGAGCCAAGCAAAGCAAAATCTTGGACAACCTCAATCTTTTCTCCATTTATTGTGAAGTTGCGTGCTGACCCAGTTGTAAGGATTTTTGTTTTGTTGATGTTTAGTCGTAACCCATATTGAAGGCTGTGATCTTTGATCTTCATCAGTAAATGTTTTAAATCCTCTTCACTTTCAGCAAACAGAGTGGTGTCATCTGCATAACGCAGGTTGTTAATGAGTCTTCCTCCAATCTTGATGCCACGTTCTTCCTCATAAAGTCCAGCTTCTCGGATTATTTGCTCAGCGTATAAATTGAAGAGATAGTGTGAAAGTATATAGCCCTGATGCACACCTTTCTCAACTTTAAACCAGGCAGTATTTCCTTGTTCTATTCAAACAACTGCCTGATGGTTCTTGCACAAATTTCTCATGATCACAATTAGGTGTTCTGGTATTCCCATTTTCTGAAGTGTTATCCATAATTTGTTGTGATCCACACAATCAAATGCCTTTGCATCATCAATAAAACATAGATAGACATCTTTTTGATATTCTCTGCTTTCAGCTAATATCCACCTGACATCAGCAATGATGTCCCTGGTTCCCTGCCCTCTTCTGAATCCCACTTGATTTTCTGGTAACTCCCTGTCTATATACTGCTGCAGTCACTTCTGAATGATCTTTAGTAGAATTTTGCTGTGTGCAATATTAATGATATTGTCTGATAGTTTGCGCATTCAGTTGGATCCCTTTTTTTGAGAATAGGCACAAATATGGATCTCTTCCAGTCAGTTGGCCAAGTAGCTGTTTTCCAAATCTGTTGGCATAAACATGTTAACACCTCCGGTGCTGCATCTGTTTGTTGAAACATCTCTATTGGTATCCCATCAATTCCTGGAGCCTTGTGTTTTACCAGTTCTTTCAAGGCAGCTTCCACTTCGTCCTTCAACACCATTGGTTCCTCTTCATATGCAACCTCTTGAAATTGTTGGTCATCTACCAATTCTTTCTTGTATAATGACTCTGTGTATTCTTCCCATCTTCTTTTGATGTTTCCTGCATCATTTAATATTTTCCCTGTAGAATCTTTCACTACTGCCACTCGAGGCTTGAATTTTTTCTTCACTTCCTTAAGCTTGAGAATCACAGAGTGTGTTCTTCCCTTTTGGTTTTCTGCCTCCAGCTCCTTGCACATGTTATTATAATATTTGTTTTTGTCTTCTCGAGCTGCCTTCTGAAATCTTCTGTTTAGTTCCTTAACTTCATCATGTCTTCCTTTTGCTTTAGCTGCTCAACGTTCAAGGGCAAGGTCCAGTGCCTCTTTTGACATGTAATTTCGTCTTTTCTTTTTTTCTTGTCTTTTTAAGAACTTTTTGCTTCCTTCTTGAATGATATCTTTTATGTTATGCCACAACTCTTCTGGTCTCCTGTCATTTGTGTCTAATACATTAAACCTATTTTTGAGGTGGTCTCTGAACTCAGGTGGGATATACTCAAGGTCATACCGTGGCTCTGTATAGGAAGGTTTATTATTATCACTGATTCCATCAATGTAATTTTCCAAAGCCAACTTATATTGGGCAGTAGAAGGTGGAGGGAGAAGGGGAAATGATCAGGAATTAAGATTTTAGTTGTTTTCATGGTAACAATATTGATAGTAACAGTGACCGCTTTATTTTAACTCAATAAATGTTTATTGTATGTCAGGGAGAAGACTAAGGCCTTTGCATATATTTGTGTCATTTAATCTCAGTGCAACTCTATGATTGGAATTTCTACTTCATAGATGAAGAAACAGACTTAAAGATTGTTAACTTGCTATTAATTGGTGGCCAAGCCAGAATTCAAACCCTGCCAGTCGCACCAGTGATCTCCTGCTTACCTCGTAAGCTGTCATTTGTTTTCTCATTCATTTATATAACAAAAAATTTACTGCTCTCTGCAATGCATTGCCTAAATATTAAAGATCTGGAAAAAGACACTATTCACTTAGCTCTCCATCTATTGCGTGAGACAGGCACAAAAAATTAAGTGCAATATGATGAAGACAGAAGTAGTGCAAAGGTGTACAATGGCACAGGAAGGTGAAATGGAGAAAATTGAAAGGCATAAAATCAACATTCAGAATACCTCACTACCCCTAAACCAAGAGAAATGTTCTAAACATGATTTATCTAATAAAAATGCTTGAGTGCTTGATTTTCCCTAAGATTCCAGTTTTGAATCCTATGAAACAGCCATAAGAAGCAAAAGTGATTTAATAGTTCCAAAATGGATATAGCAAATGACTTACTACTCTGCACCCCACCAACATTTATAAATAAAGAAAAAATATATAGAGAAAAATCTCTTCTATCCAGTAGAGCCTGCCTCAGGTGATGCCAACACAGAGAGGCACACAGCTGAGAGGAAAGAGACAAATTCCTGATGACCCAATGTGGTGTTTGAGGACCCAAATCCCTTTTAACCTCATAAACTCATAAACTTTTAAGTTGTACAAGCCAATAAATGAGTCGTTTATTCTTTTAAAAAAGAAAAATATGTATCCTATCTCCAAAATTTCTCTTGCCTCTGTTCCAAGTTCACAACCTCTTTTTTTTTTTTACCTTATAAGTCCTCTTCCTCTGTATTAATACTTCCTTAAGGAATATTGCTTTTGAATTATCATACTGGAGACAAATACTGAATATACAGTGGACTGCCAAAAGAACTAATAGATCCATCCTAGAAGTGGAACCAGAATGCTCCTTGGAAGCAAGGATGTCTAGACTGTATCTTAGGTATTTTGGACATATTGTTAGGAGGGACCAATCCCTGGAGAAGGACATCATGTTTTCCCCGAGAGTGGTGGGTCAATGGGAAAAAGGAAAAGCCTCAACTAGATGGATTTACACAGTGGCTGCAACAATGGGCTTAAACATAAGAAAGATCATGTGCCTGGCACAGAGTTGGGGAGTGTTTCCATTCTATTGTACATAGGGTCACTATGAGTTGGACCCAACTTGGTGACACCTAACAATAATAGCAAAGGAATATATATCCTGTCTTTTAGTTTAGTCACCTCACAGCCCAACTTCCACCCTGTTATAAGATAAAATTTCTAATATTAAACCCAACATCCCATATCCCTACTACACAACCTCCAATGGTTCCCTGCTACCCTTAGTTTATGGTACAATTGGTCCCCCAACTTCAGCTCTCTCCATCCTTTTACTTCATCACAGTAATTGCTATTTACTTAGTGACAACATGTTTCAAGCAGTTTATACGGAGCATCTCTAATTTTCACAGAAAATTTGTAATGTAGGAGATTTTATCCTCACTTATAAATGAGGGCAGAGAGGGTATAACTGGGTGACTCACTGGACTTCATGCCAATAATAGATTACAGAATGACAACCAACACTATCTTCCCCACTGAACAATGAGCATTTTAAAGCAAAGAATTGCATCTTATTCATCTCCATATTATCAACCTTTAATAAAATACTTAATAGTGAATCTATGAATGAGTGAATAAATGAGCACATTTCCAGTTTTTCTGCACGTAAAATCTGACTTTCAATTTAACATGCCTCATATCTTATTCTCGTGCTGACTGCATTTCACAGACCTCCTTAAATTTCTTTTATTAAAAATGAAACAGAATGCAAAACAGTCTTTGGCTCCTCTTTTAATTAGGTTCCAATTAGGAATCTACTATCTACCTAGACCTAGTCTCTTCTTACTCATAAGTGGAAAGCCAAAGCCTGTGTGATAATTTTCATCTTTTATTATTTCCTGTTTGCAAAGTACCTTCAAAATCTCTGAGATGTGAATGTTGTATGAATCCTGGTTGTCTCATTTCATGTCCCAGCTTTATCATTAATTTGTAAATAGCTAACGATGCAGATTCTTTGTTGGAACATTGATGACAAATTGGAAAAGCAAGGTGTTGCAACTCCCCTATTCCGTGTATAGCAGTGCCTACCATACATGGTTTTTGCAACACAACCACACTAAGATGTAGAGTACTTAGAACAGTGATGGCTTTGAGGAAAGATTCCATCTGTTTGTTATTCCTCATCTAATCTGATCCTATCTTTATGTGCATGTTGCAGTGGATGGTGTAGATGGTATCATTATTTCAATTTTACTGATAGAGACATAGAAAAGAGTGATCACATCCCAATGTTGTTGGATTTTAACAACTAGATATCTCACCTCACAAGGCTTTTGGCTGCATGATACAAAGGAATAAAAGGAGCACATAAAATGATGCTTTCTCTCTCTTGTTAGCGTGGTGAAGAGGCCCAAAATGTGAACATCTTTGTAGAGTCCTTGACCAGGCTTTTGTATAAGAATTATCCCAGTTGCATTTCCACTCTAGTCATTGAGTTCAAGCCCTTAGAACCAAATGAATAAAAAAGGCTTTAGAAAAGCATATTATTTCATAAGCAGATGCTCTTAATCACAAGACAAATTATGAAGATGTAGACAGAAGTCACTACAGATCAGCCCTCTCCCCACTTCCAGTGATTAATGCTATTTAACATGCGCTTTGTACACATTGGCTTATTTAAATCCTATTTCACAGATAAAGAAACAGAAACACTATAGTTCAGTATGAGTGGAAATAGGATTCAAACTCAGGGCTATCAGAGCCACAGACTTGTGCTCCAAACAGCTTCCTATTTCATATAATTATCATAATGACTCCAAGCCCACGTTTGAGTATAGAGAACTGAGAAGCATTAGCTATATGTTCCTTTCAAATTAAAGATTCTATAAAGTTGCTCACCTCTTTTTGATAGTGAGACATACTTATATCTTGTCCTCATAATACTTATGTTACAGTTTTCAGATCCCTAATAAAAGGCTATCAGCTGATTTTCAAGACAGTAAGAATATTTAAGTGGAAACCAGAGTGCCACTCAAGATAGAATATGTCACAATGCGATTTTTTCCATGACATCATCAATAACATTTTCTGCATTGATGAGAGAAACTTCCCACTATAATCAGAATGAGATCTGAAGTCAAAGTCACAGCAGACCAAGTTGATTCTTCCATTCATTAATATATCTTCAGAATCAAACCTTTAACCCAGCATGGTGGTGCCTGCTTGTAATCTCAGCATTCAGGAGACTGAAGCACGAGGATTGCAAGTTTGAGGCCAGCCTGGGCTGCATAGTAAGACTTTGTCATAAATAAATAAATAAATAAATAAATAAATAAATAAAACTTCTGAAGATGATAGAGATTTGGGGCATTTCCTAATGATTAAAGGTTTTCCAGGGGGCACAGACAGACAAAGGACCATTCACCCCAGGTGCTCAGTAATCATTCTATCCCTTGGTACTGACTCTCCTAGAAGCCAAAGACAGAATCTTCAGTAAATACGTAAGGTTAGAAGTTGTGATTTAATGAACACATGTTTTCATCAGATTTTTGTTGCTGCGACAAATACTGGAGAGAAACAATTTAAAAGGAAGAAACACTCATGGTTTCAGAGGTTACAGTCTTTGGTCAGCTGGCTCCATTTCTTCTGGGCCTGTGGTGAGGCAGAATATCATGGCAGAAAAGGATGGTGGAGCAAAGGTGCTCACCTCATGGCAGCCAAGAAATGGAAAGAGTCAGACAAAGGGGCCCAAGAACATCAAACAATGGGCAAATTTACATAGCTGGTGAGTAATGGAGCCAGGATTTGATTGCAGTTGATCTATAATCTCCAAAACCATGCACTTAACTATATTTCAATGTTATTAAATTTTGGAGAAAAAAGAGGAATCAAAATCCCATACTTTTGAGTTCACCAAGAAAGAGAAACTTGGGTAACAACATCATAGGTGGTTAAAAGGCAGGATAAACATTGCTACATGGATAGCCAAGAGGGCAGGGTCCCATGCTCACTTCATAACTAGTGCTGAACAATTCTGTTTGCTTTCCATTCATCCATCCATTCAGCAAATGCTTACTAAGCATTTACTTTATGTCAGGCTTTAAGCTAGGTAGATGAGAACATACAAATAGATAAAATCTACTGTCTCTCAAGGAACTCATTCTTATGGTGTTTGTTGTTGTTGTTCGGTGCTGTAGAGCTGGGTCTGACTCATAATGACTCTCATAGAGTTTTCAATGGCTGATTCTTTGGGGATTGTTTCAGAAGTAGACTGCCACATCCTTCTTCCATTTTTGTAATACTGGGGATTGAACCTGAGTCCTCAGACAGTACAGAGCAAGCACTCTACCAAGTGAGCCAAACCCCAGCCCCTAGTCTTATGGTACAGCATATTTTTTAATGATTAAAGCTTATAAGGAATTGGTTGATTGTTCCCCTATCTGATAGAATAAAGGAAGGCAATTTATATGGAAGTGAGGTATTAAAGGATGAGTCTAAATTATCTGAGTAAAAGGGAGAAAACTCAATCCAGGAAAAATAAAAGGAAAATTCAAAGTAAAAAGACTAGAAAGTATACAATATGTTTTGAGAAATACAATGGAAGTGGAATCTATTTCACAGATAAAGAAACAGAAACACTATAGCTCAGTATGAGTGGAAATAGGAATTCAAACTCAGGGCTATCAGAGCCACAAACTTGTGCTCCAAACAGCTTCCTATTTCATATAATTATCATAATGACTCCAAGCCCAAGCAAGATGAAAGGAGGGTGTCAGTTGTTGACAGTGATGGAAGTTTGGCTTGATCTTGACTCAGGATCTTGGTGACTGGTTAAGGAGTTTGGACCTAATTCTACAGACACAGTGGGGAGTCATCCTAGTCTTATATTCAATGAAATAATTTCTGCCTTTTGGAAAGGCTATTCTAGGAGTACTGTTGTCTACAGGATGGAGTTTAATATAGTGGAGATGGGAAGCTAGTTAAAAGGTCATTGCAGTGAGATAAGACTCTGAACTAAGTCAGTGTGAGTAGGAAGAGAAAAGGGCAAGAGCTGATGTGACAGATGGTTTGAGTTAAAATTGGGAGAGCTGGATGACAAACTGGGGGTTGCAGCTTGGGGAAGGTAGTGGGCAAATAGAATTCTTTGATTTCTAGCATTTATGACCCAGTGAGTTAATATGACATACAAGGAGAAATAAAATACTTTCAGCAGCCAGAAATAGAAACATGAATCACAATTATACATAATTGTTATGATAGATTTTTATGTTATTCCAGATGTAGATCCAAACCAACACCTCCACTTGATTGATATCTGGTTCTTATAATTTGGATTTGAAGTACTGACCATAAATAGTATATTTAATTATTTAATAACAAAGGCACATGTGATTACAATTACTCCTTAAGTAGCTTTTTTGGAACACCTAGTTGCTCAGAGTGGGCTGGGATTTAGCTCAGTGGGTAGAGCACTGCGCTGCAGACTCTAAGGCCCTGAGTTCAATTCTCAGCACCACAAAAATGGGAGAAGGACCTGGCAATCCACTCCCAAGGAAATCCCAAAGCACTCAGCCATTGAAAACCCTATGAGGGTCGCTCTGAGTCGGATACTGACTCCGGCACCTAACAACAACAACAACAACAAGTTGCTCAGAGTAGGATCCATCTACATACAATGAATGAACCACATCTAAGAGAGTGGAGCTAATTCTGCCTTCCCAAGCATACCTTCTCCCTAATAGGGATAACTGGTTTGAAAGCTTATCTAACTTTCTTCAGACCAACCTGCTATATAATACTTCAGCTATCTATGTACAGAAAATATGCTGGTAGCTTTAATCTAATAAGTACAATATATATTAATACTTAATGTAAAGAGGGAAGGTTTTTCTTAATCTTTCCAACATTTTGAAATTATTATTTTGTTGGTTATATGTACTTTCTTATTCAGGTGTCAAATGATCATCATCACTGATAGAGACGAACTAAATATCATGATTGCATCAACAGATAAAGCAAACTATTATTTTAGAATATTTGTATGTTTCTCTTTCAACCCAAGAGCTATAAAGTTTGTGAGAATATTATTCATTTGGCCAGTCATATAAGCACAACAGTGTTGACTGCCAACAATAAAATTACCTAGTTTCATATATTTCTCTATAAATCTCAAAAATACATTATCTCAAATATATTTACTTTTTTCTAAATAATCAGAAACTTGACGTTGTCCCTCAAATAACTATGATTAACTAAGTAAACAATTGGAAAAAAACAAAAGGAGGCATGAAATAATCTTCATTGCAAGCAATAAACATAATCCTAAAAAGCAAGATTAAGCAAATGCTTATGGTTTTTTATCTTAATTCTAAAGATGTAACCTTTGGAATCTTCTTAGAGTTTGCAATCTTCTTTTCTCTCAACAAAACAAAATAAAACAAGACACCTATACTCTATGTTTTGATATTGAGGAAGATTAAGATAAATAATTCTTTCTCGTCTGTATTTCTTTGTGAAAGACATGTTGATGTATTTATTCAAGTTGAATGTTTCTTTTGAACTCAGCTTTATTATTCCCTGGTGTTAATATCTCACTACACTTTTCCTTGTGTATAACGTTGTAGCATTCACAATCTCCACAGCCAGCCAACAAAGGAACTACTTTTCTCAAAGAATGATACATTCTCTGATAATCTTTGTACTGAATTGTTCACTTAATAGAAAATGAAAATATATATCTGTATCTTCTAGTGAGTTTCCCGTTCTGGAGAAAGAGTCCTGAGTGAATCAATAAACTCTAGCTCACAGATACTCCCATGGCTTATTGGTGTGACATTAGATTGTTGGTAAAGGCTCTCAAGAAGACTATACAATTATGGCCAGATGAACACATTTCTCACACAATTTCAGGATTAATATTAGTCTCCTCATGACCTAGTAACCAAGATCATAATTACCAACTAGTATTTCCCCCCATTGTCCAGGTAACTGGCCCTCAATATTTGACCAATTTGAAACCTGGGAATCTTGGGAGAAAGCATCAGGTCTGCTGTTGGAAAACTGAATTCAAGTGCAGCCCCGCTCCCTGAAAGCTCATATTCTTTCTTTCTCTTTGTGCTACTTGTTCATCTCTATTGTGCGGAGCTATCGTTTGTGCACACATTCTGTGTTAGATTTTCTACCCGATTGAGCTTGAAAAACCAAAGCTTAAGTACTAAATGTTTCCCTAAGGCCTGAAGGGACTTAAAAGGACATAGGTGCAAAAAGAAAAGAAAGGAAAACAGAGGAAGAAAACTCGGCTTGTTAAGTTGTTGCAATAATCTCATGCTGAGAATAAAGACCTTCAGAGTTAAGAGAATGAAAACCACTTTTCTAAATAGATTGCCGGCTTTTGTTGCACAGGTGGCAAGGCCTGGAAATATAAGATACGGGGAACAGCAGGGCAGCCTGCTAGCATTTCATTAAGCTCAGAGAATAGCAGAATTGTGGAGTGGTTTCTTCCCACTTTACAAGACACGCAGCCTTCTTGACAACTTAGACTTCGGAGTGCTGGTTTGCTGGTATGTTTTCTACCAGGAAATACTCTGGGGAAAGAGTTTATCTACATTTTATAGAGATTGTCCCCACTTCCCCTCTATTAAAACAATGCTCTTTCACATGGAGCACAAATCTGTGATCGTCATTGTTTTGACTTTATGTCATTTAGTTACTCTCAAGCCATTAATATAAAGTCAGTATTAACTGTCAAATAACACAACTTTAGAGAAAATGCTATGTCTAAACAACGCCAATTAAACCTATGCACAGTTAGTGCTCCATGGTGTTTTTCATTCCTATTGACGCCGGTACTAAATCACTCTTTTCAGTAAATAAACAACCAAACAAACTGAAAGCCTAATCACCATTGCTAAATGTGAAAAATGAAGGGACATTTGAATAAATACATAAATGTTGCCTATTTTCATCTGTCTCCAGCAAAGAGTAAAAAATAAAATGAGTTGGCTACATTCATAAATTATATTTCCCTACCCTAATTTAAAGAGGCCTAGTAGGACCCTTAATCTCATGCACCACTGAGTTTAATTTGGTGGTTATTTCCAATCAGATTGAGTATCTGTGTTCCAATGTCATATTATTCCCAAAACAATCATTTTTAACTTTGGGAATTCACTCTGAATATAGGAATTCAACTTGGGAAAGTGCAACTAAGATTAATAGTTAATAATTATTGAAGGCTTAGCTATGTTCCAAATCCAAATGCAGTGTTTTATTTAATCCTCACAACAACTTTATGAATTGGCACTATTATTTTGTCTATTTTAAAAGAGAAAACTAAGGCTATGAGAGGGGGCTGGGACTTAGCTCAGTTGGTAGAGCACTGCTATGCGGTCTCTGAGGTCCCGAATTCAATTCCCAGCATGGCAAAAATGGGAGAAGGATATGGCAATCCACTCCTGAGGCAACCCTGAAACAACCAGCCATTTAAAACCCTATGAGGGTCACTATGAGTCAGACACAACTCGACAGCACCTAACAACAACAACAACAAGGCTATGAGAGGGTAAGTAACTTACCCAAGATCACAAGTGTATTGGGACTTTATAATTTAACCCTGCCCCTGGCCCAGCATTTACCCTCAAGGTAATACTTCCTTCAAGTTCCAAATGCACGTCTAAATATCAGGAGGTCATCAGTACCTCTCTCCTCTATTTGGAAGTCACAAAGTAGCTGTGAAACAAACATCTTAGTACATGAAAAAGGAAAGGAGGGAAAGAGAAAGGCAGCTCACAGTTTCTGAATACCACAATGAGACAAGCACTGTGCATGTGCTTTCTATTCATTAACTCATTTACTCTTCCCCACATCCCTGTGATATAAGGAATGTCCTTTCTACTTTAAACACAAGATAGCTAAGACCTAAAAGTTATGAGATGAAATAACTCCATGAGTCCTCCACCTACCTTTCATAGGAAAAAAGAATGGAAAGCCAGGTCTCTATCTTTTCCACTTATGGACCTCCTTCCCCAACCAATCTAATTCAACATAAGCCATTTTGCTGCTTCTTCTGGGGTCTTCTCCCTGCAATAGAATCAGCTCACTGTCATGTTCAGGGACATACTTCTAACAACTCACCTAGACAGAGAAATTCTTCACTCGATTATAATTCACCCATCATTCACAGAGTAATCAAGGACTTCCATCTGCCAGATACTAAAGCATGAGTTTCACCTAAATTATATCCTTATGCCTGAAAATGACCTTAATTTATTTGTGGAGAACAGAGATTTAGAAAGCTGGTTATCTTCCCTAAAGTCACATAACTAGTAACCTGTCCCATCTACCATATTTTACTTCTTCCTTTAGAAAAGTAACTTGTTGTTGTTGTTAGGTGCCGTCAAGTCGGTATCCAACTCATAGGGACCCTCTGTACCACAGGGAAAACACTACTGTCAGTGCTTCTCTGCTGTTCATAGGGTTTTCAATGGCAGATTGATTTTTGGGAGGGGGTTGCCAGGTCCTTCTCCCAAGCCTACAGCTTCTGGTGTTCCCAGGCGGTCTCCCATCCAGGTACTAACCAGGCCCGACCCTGCTTAGCTTCCAAGATCTGATGGGATCGGAAGCCACAGGGCTATGGCTGCAGGCAGAAAAGTAACTAGAACACTTCCAAAGAAAAAACACATAAGAAATACAATGTCACCGGGCATGGTGGTGCAGACCTATAATCTCAACACTAAATAACAAACACCAAAATCAAAAAAAGAAAAAGAAAACACAAGTACAATGTCTCCATCTGGTAAGCTGATATAGCTTCACTTCATAAACCAGAACAAAGTGTTGCTTTAGCCTAGTTTAGGATCTAGTGCAAATGTGGGAATTGTTGCTTTCCAGTTTCTGGTTAGCTGTTAAATTCATGTCCTTGCCATTCTTCAATGTTTACTATCTTACATAACTTTAGACTGTCATAAGAATAATTCAAAAAACGCCAAAACAAAGCATGAAAAAAGTGTTTCAATTTTATATGTTTCCAAAGGGCTGTTACATATACAGTCCAGAGTACATTGAAAGTTTAGATCAAATAAACCAGAGGTTTGTGACTTTACATAGATACACTAGTATAATCTTCTTATCCCAGATAACACCTTCTTAAATCAACAAGAGATCCTGATTCAAGTCAACTGTATCTGAAGCTGCCTTTATTTGAAGTCTCTGCCTCTTGTCCTATCTTTCACTTACTTAGTCAAAATAAGTGATTAAGTACTTACCATCTGTAAAACACAAGTAGTCCTATATATTTTCTTGCACTCTACATTCTAAATAAACTATAGGTATGGTTGCACAACTCTATAAAAATACTATAAAAAACTATTAAACTACTCACTTAAAATGAGTGAATTACCCCTTTCTGTTGGGAGTACAGGGTGTAGACTTTAAACATACATTGTTACATAGTGGTAAGAACATAAACTCTGGTGATAAATAGATTTTGCTTAAATCATCCTTTTGGCAGTATTGGGAAATGTAATGTACCTGAATGAGTTTTATTTGCCTCACAGGTAAAATGAGAAAGACAATGAGCACTACCACAAAATAATTAGGAAGATAAAAGGAAGTAATATATAACATAAGGTATAAAGCTCAGTAAGTACTCATCTTAAAAGCTGATGAACTTTCTAGAAGGGAACTCTAAAAACCATGGAGATTTTAAAGTCTAAAATTCTCTACACTGCTGCCAGTGTTGGCCCAAGCCAATAGCTGCTTTATCTTGCATGGATGCAGTATTTCTTACTTCCTTTAACTACCTGTATGTCTCAAGCCATAATTCTCATCTCTCCTTCTCTCTCTCCCTTTCAGAGATGCCCACAGCAATGTTGCTACTGAGGCTTCTGGTCACTGCTACATCACTTCCTAAAGTTGGGTCAGGGAAATGAATCTATGTAGAACCCTCCTTTGAGAATCATACCTGAAGCCCAGTCACTTCCAGTCATTCCCCATAGCCAAACATGGATCATGACAGTGATTCAAACTGAGCTCTCTATTCAGTAAGAACAGCTTCCAATGGTTGCTGTGTAGGACCTAGAAGTTATTCCAGAAGCCATTCACATTCAGTTTTACTGAGAGCTTACCAGCAGCTTTTCTTCTTCCTAAGACTCTAGGGTTCATAGGGACTAAGTAGAAGCTTGTCTTCCAAATAGTTCCAAGAGATATGCAAAGAAACACTGAGAGTGGTATTATGATGACTTCATATTAACATTCAAAGCCAATATTCAAATCCCAAATAGTGCATGATCAGAGAATTATGGCAATTTAGAGAAAGCTCTTTTACTGAAGGACATTCTTTCCTGAAATTGTGGTTGAGTACAATTTACTTAGCTTTTTAAGGTTTAGGGGTAAATTGGTGACTTTGTAGCCAAATAAGTTGATCCTGATAGCTAAAAAATGAATGGAGTTATTTAAAGAAGATGGCTGTTCTAGGAAGGTTAAACCATGCAAATACCATATGAAGAAGCAACAGACTCTCTTTTCTAGACTTCTTGGGAAGCTTTTATAAGCTTAGGATGATTTTTTTAGATGTCCCTGCATTGCATCCATGGAGCACCTCCTTCTGTAAAACTGCTGCAAATGTCCAATGTCAGCAAAGCTGAGAGCAATTAGCAGCCTGCTTTCTCATTTGTGTATGTTTGAGTAGACATGTGGATCGTAAAGAGCAATTTAGGAAATAACATACTGCTACCAGTCCTGCTTTGTGACAGATATATGATGACATTTTCTCATTCTGATTTCAAGCATCAGTAAAGTACTTCCTCTGCTTCAGACTGCCTTTACCAGCTAGGTTCAGCCCCTCTCCCCCACCCCAGTAGTACAAATAAAATAGGAAAGAAAGAAAAAAGGAAGGAAGGAAAGAAGGAAGAAGGAAGGAAGGAACCCTTCATATTCTGCCTTAACATACTCTCCTAAGATCATCTCCTCACACTCCCAATCACCAACTTATATGATTTTCTCCTTGTTACAATTGAGTGCCTCTATCTGTAGATGTTGTAGATTAAGTAAGGCCACAAAATTTCTGCAGTTCTATTTCCCTTTTCCTTGAATTTTTCCAGGCAGCCAGAAGTGATGCTGTCTTTCCAGGCCCAGGCCTAAAGAGACTCACACATTCTGCTTCATGTCTCCTAGAATACTTACTCTTGCAACTCAGTTGCCAGGCTATGAGAAAATTCACCCACTTTCATAGAAAGGTCCCAGCTGATGGTCTAGCTGACCTGCCAATCAGCAACCAACTGGTCAACAATTTGCAAGGCCATTCCAGTTAAAGCCACACTGAGTAGAAATAAGCAGTCACTGTCAAGTCCTACTTGAATTAAAAATTCACAAGGAAAATAAATGTTGTGCTGTAAACTCCCAATTTTGGGGGTGTTTTTGTTATATAGCAATAGATACTGTACCTAGAAGAGCAAAGAATAGATTTCTGTCTTCTCTGCCTCGTTAATTTCTTCTCATTCTTAAAGATACAATTCAAATGTCCTTTCATTTTACAGCACAGAGACTTCCCCAAACCATTAAGACAAAATCAATTACTCTCTTTTGTACTTCTCCAGCACTAGTACAGTCCCTTTTGTAGTGTTCAATGTCTACCTCTCTAAAGCATCTCACAAGTAAATTCCTTGTGAGAAAGATTCTTTTGCTCTTTATCCAAGTGCCTAACACAATTAAGTCTCTCAAACATTCAATGTGGTGAGTGTTTTATTGTGATAACCTCCACTATTTCTATTCATGCCACATTTGTTGAACATTGAATACCAGGCAATATATTATGAGGTAGGGATGTAGTATGGATAAGTTGTTGCTTCCTGCCCTCAGTAAGCATGTCACTGAGTTATCTCAAATCACCTTCTCTGTGCTATATGGCATAGGTTTCTGGGAAGTCAATCAAGTGCGTGAACAAGGGTGCAAGTAGATTCAAAGATCTATTAGAGAATAATATTGACCCTTCCTGCTGGTTCCTATCACTTCCAGGAATAACAGAGGGTGAGTATTCCAATGTTCTTCCAAAAAGAAGAAGAAAGAAGAAGAAGAAGAAGAAGAAGAAGGAGGAGGAGGAGGAGGAGGAGGAGGAGGAGGGACCAAAAATTCCAAAACTCCATCTGGACTCTTTAAAAATATCACAAGAAAATTAAAAATCTACTTCCTAAATGTCTAGTATATAAAGTCTTGAAACAACAAACAGAATATTCAAGATCTAAGGGCTCTTTTCTTGGAACTAAACCACATATTTCCTGCCACCTAAAATTTGCCAAAGGCTCATTTAGTGCATCTGCCATTTGAGAAAGATAGAGTAATAGATACGAGAGCTGTTGTTGCTCTCGGTTCTCAATGCTCTAGGTTAAATACATGGCCCTGAAATTACTGCCTCAGATGTCCAAGGAACTTCTGTTGTTGTTGTTGTTGTTGTTGTTGTTGTTGTTGTTAGGTGCAGTAGAGTTGTGTCCAACTCATAGAAACCCTTATAGGGTTTTCAATGGCTGATTGTTTCAGGATTGCTTTAGGAGTGAATTGCCATGTCCCTCTCCTGCTCCAAGGAATAGCTTACACAAATTAAGATTTAACATCATGTCCCCAGGTTTATAAAGGAAAAGAAAAAGAAGACCACTTGAATTAAGTGGTACTTATATAAAACCATTATGTATCATTTTACCTATGTAGAGTATTAGTTCTTTGAGAGTAGGGACCTTGTCTTATTTATCCATAAACCTCAAAACATAGCAAAATGCTTGACCATATATATTACTCAATAAAAGAAGAAAATTAACTAACTAATTTTGACAAGTAAATACATAAAGGGCAATAATTTTACCTTTGGTACAGTGTCAGTAAAAATGTCCCTGCTTAGAAAACTGCATGTTTCTTCTTATCTGGCAACGAGCACTATATATCCTAACAGTTTTCACTTTTTGTCTCAGCTGTCAGAAAACTCTGTACTAAATTTTGTGTTCCACCATAGCTTTTACAGGGATGTCAAATTATGAGGAAATTGCAGTGCACTTACTCATTCATCAAAGTATGCCTAGGCAAATATTGTTAGCCTGACTCTCACTGCCAAACACAGTTGAATGCAGTCAAATTGCATCTCACTTAAAATAAACTGTACTTCTCAGTGACATTTCTTCCCCTTTCCATAAATTCAAGCCAATGGTTTTAGGCACAAAATCTAGAACAAAACTAATGACATAAAAAGCCAATATGTTAAATATTTCTAGAAAGAAAGTATTAATTTAAAATGTTCAAATCTATCTTTTGAGGACCACACGGACTATATCAGTAATGTTCTGTATCTGTACAGCTTATATGCACTCCACATTAAAGGGACATGGGATGGGTCCCCAACACAATCTAAGAATCTGACATTGGCACTTTCTCATAGAGTCCTGGCATGCTGTTTTCCAAGGGGAAAAGACAGCTTCAATAGAAGCAAGCAAGACCATGGTCTCCAAGAAGCAGACAGATGGTCCTCCCAACATTAGTCTCACAAAAGCTTAAGGCTCAAAAATAATTCTGATGTTACCAGATGCATATAACTCACCATTTATGGTACCTCACCAATAAAGAATGATTATCTCTTCTCCCTTATAAAAGGCATAAATCTGAGTTTGTTTGCATAGACTAAGGTTACAGAGAAGGCCTGGAGTATAGAGGGCTCATAAGCTTATTTGGTTACAGATATGATCTTTAACTTTTCCCTGCCAAAGAAGCCAAAATAAACATTTCATAACTTTTAATGTGTGGTTAGCAAATACAGTTGGCCCATGGTCGTGTCCCTGAAGCCTGGAGTCCTGCACAGAGCCAGCCTAGTTGGACCTCCATAGCTGCCTGTTTAGAGCCTTCCCCTGTAGTTTCAAAAGTCTTTTTTATCCACTTAGCTCAGTTGCTATAAACTCTTAATGTATGTTAAATGACTTCTTAGGTCCATCCAATCTGATTTGCACATCATTAATCTGGAGAAGATGAAATAAATGCCTTAGGATAGTTGAATTTGTTAAATACTGAGACCTTTGTAAAAGAAAAGCTTTTCATATAACATATTACATCAAGGTTGGCTAAGATTCCTGTTTTGTAAGTCACAGGTACCTCTAAGTTGTCCTTGAAATTTCAAATTCCCTGTATATGCTTCCAGACACATACAGTACTTCTTTTTTTGTTTTATTTATGTTTTGATTTGGATGCCAATTCTGCCAGGAAGGAATGTGGAATATTTAGCATCAGAGCAAATGACCTTCATGTACATCAAAAAGGGGAAAGAAAAGCAGCCTTACAGACCAGAGGGGAAAATCCTTGACCAAGAGCCTGAAAAATCCATCACAGATCTGTGCTTTACCCTGACTGACTGCACTGTTACTTAGGGACCATTACTCACTTTCTCTATTTGTCATTATAATGGCCATATTAATACCTGCTACAAGTCTTCACTTTCTACAGACATTGAGATCTGTGTTTTTCAAAGAACGGATAAATAAGCAAAAGGTTACATATTGTAAAATTTTCCATTTGAAAAGCTCATGCAAGATTATGATTATAAATAGGGCAGATGATCACTTCAAAAAACTAAACTGTTATTAGAACAATCAACCATCAATGGTTTAAAAGCTGCTATCATGATACCATGACATTGAGGTGACTCTGATGTTTCATGGCCTTTTCTGTGATGATGCTTTAACTGCTGCTCTGAGACCTACCTTTGCTGAGATATCATTTGAGGTAATGCATTGCTACTCCAGCAGCTGCACAACAGAAAAGAAGCTTGACGGGCCAAACAGCATTTCGATCACTTCTTGGGAATACACCAATATCATTTTTCTCATGAAGCTTTCTTGCTGCTATAGATTATAATCATGAAACTAAACCTATCTGGAATACTTACTACATTTCAATTTCCTATCATTCTGCTGGCAGTGTCTCTGGTAGCAGATTTTATCTGAGGAATGTCAGATGCTGTAGATGCCTGCAAAATATCTACTTTGTACTGATTATACTCCCACAACATTTGGATTAGGGTTTCTTAAAATGAAGTCAAGTTTTTATTAATATTAAAAAGAGGATCTAGGTGTAGCAACACACACATAATCTCAGCACACAGGAGCCTGAGGCAGGGGGATCATGAGTTCAATGCCAGTCTTTACTACATAGCAAGTTCGAGGAGAGCCTGAGCTATACAGTGAGACCATATCCTAAAAACAAAAAGCAAACAAATGAAATGCCAAAGATTAGATGAATGGTAGCTAATTTGATACTAAGTGCATTTCATGATAAGAGTTTAAGATACATGTATGTCTCATTTAAACTCCAAAACAGTCCTCTGAAAGAATGTATCAGCATTTTTGCTCTATAGTGCAGAAACAATCTCACAAGGGCTTTGCTATTTTCTGTCTTCTAGAATATATTTTAAATGACTTTCTGAAAATGTGACAAGAATAGTACTCACAATTCTATTGAAAAATCACCAAAAATATGGGATAGTTTTGAAAATCCAAGACATTACTGGAAAACAAAAAATGAGACAGAAAAATCCTGATTGAGAGAAACTAGATGAGATTATGTGTCAGAAAACCAAACAAGAAGAAACCAAAAGAGAACACAGTTTGAAACACACTGCAAAGAAAGGAGTGGTTGAAATATTTCCAAAGCCAGAGACAATGGATGCAGGATATGACATTTAGCCCCAAGGAAAGCATCAGATGAGTCTGGAGAACCACAGGGAGCTTTGGTGTTTGCACCTCTCTTAAAGCCAGGATTGTGGATGCTAAGTCAAAATAGGCAGATTGCCCCAGGAAGATGTGACTACAAGAAACCCAGAAGATAACCAGTGGCACATCCCATAGCATGTCCCAGGCCTTCCTAATAATCTGACAGCAACCTAAACAGAAAGGCTGTCCATAGACAAGTGAACAGAGAATCTCAAACATAGGATGATTGTACAACCAAGAGTCACCATGCTTAATATTTAAGAGACAATCATTCTCCCCGGTTTGAGGCTAAAGGCTTGAAAGCTCCCTAGAGAGTTGCTAGCCTAAGTTCACCTTTGAGGCTGAAGAATCTGGAGTCTGCTGTCTGCCACTCATGGCAGCAGCAAAAGACAGCACTTTCTTGGAGAAATCAAGCTGGGGAGTCTAAGTCATCTGCTTTTTGGTCCCCTCACGACCCCAGCTATTGAACAATGCTGTCCATAGTCAGGGTGGGTCTTCCTCTTTTGATTTGCTGCCCCAGAAGCATGCTTTCCTAGGCATCTGTTAATCCAGTCAACTTGACAACTAAGATTAACCACCATGCCAAACCTTACTAGTAATCAGGGAAATTGAAACTAAAACAATATTGCGAATTACTCATCAGTTCATACAATATTTTAAGTTTTGATAACATCCATTTAAGGGAGAACATTGAGATATATGGGCAGTTTCATACCCCACTGATAGGAGTTTAAAGTCAGAAATCATTTGTTTCAGGATACTTTTGCCATATCTATCAAAATTTAACCAACCTATGTACCAAAAGCATGAATTTTACTTCTATATGTTTAACCTACAGAAATACACATTTTCCCAATGATCACATACAAGAAAATTCATTGCTGCATTCTTTTAAGAGAAAATAAATCAAATCAATCTAATTTCTGTCAATCAGAAAGTAGTAAAATAAAGCATGATATGTCAGTTCTATAGAATACAATGCACTTAGTAAAGGTGTAGGTCTATATAGATGGAGACTAAAGAGTCATCAAGAGAAAGTGTTAACAAAATAATAATCCATCCCATAGTGGATGTGGTAGGATCTCATTGACATTCTTCCAATTATGTATGTCAGAGTGTGTGTGCATGTGTGTTCATGTGTGTGTGTCTGTAGGGGGGAAGGGAAAGAAAGAGGAGAGTATGCGTGTGTCTGTAGGAAATGAGCACAAATACCTGCTTACACTATTCCCATCAAGAGATGATTGATTACTTTGGAATGAGTTTTCCCTGGTAAAGAAAAGGCTAAGTTTGTGAGGTATTTAGGAAGTTAGGTTAAAAGGACATTGTGATGGATTGAAGATAGGGGTGAGGAAGTAAGCAAAGTAAATGGACTCCTTACTCTGTGGCTAACGTAAGTAGTTTGATAGTGGTGACATTCATTGAAATTGAAAGATGACAAAATTTGGGGGAGATTCTATGAGTTTTAACAGTGAACAATCATCAGGCATCCATGAAGTGATGACAACGCAGGTGATGTTCAGGCCTTGCAACCCACAAATACACAAAGTCTGCATAAAAATAACTGAAGAGGCAGAGAAGGCCACAGAGGGGACAAGAAAGGGGGAGCACCTTTAGGTATTTCAACATTCATGTCCAGATAGAAGAGGTAAACTAGAAAAGAAGGGAGAAAATGTATCCCCAAGTAGTAGAAGGAAAATTAGGAAGACCTCATGGTGTAGGAGTCAAAGAAGAGGATTTCAAGAGCAGAGTTCTTAATATTAAAGTCTGCTTAGGTCTTAATAATATCCAATGTGTTTAATGTACCAAATGCCATTGGTGACCTTAGTGAAATTACATATTGGAAGCTATTATTTCATTAAGGAAATACTTTTTATGAGGTATACAGCAAATTTTTAACTATCATCTCTCTGGGTGCAATTACTAGCTAAGGTATATAAACTTCTCGTCCTATAGGCCTAACATAAGAATTTGAACATCAGCTAATAAAAATTCACTAATTTTTTAAGGTTCACTTAGCAAACAATTTCTTCCTTCCATCCCCTGTGAAAATTTCATAAGAAGAATCTACAGCATGGATGGAATCTGGTGATCAGTAAGTTTGTTTAAAATAACATTTGCACTTCGAGAAGTAATTCAATTACGTGGAATTGCTTTTCTTTTTTAAACTTTCAAAACCCAGAGTGCAAAATATTTAATGAAAAAGAAAAGATTTGTCTCTAAAGGCAAAAGAAAGATTCTCAAAAAATTTAGCAGTAAAATATTTCTTTTTAATACCCCAGCTTTTTACCAGACCTTAAATAATTTTAGCATTCATTCCATGCATAAAAATTCTAACCCAGCTTCAGTTACTTAGATATTTGAGACCACATGAATTTAAAGTATTGCTAAACACTTTCCTGCATTTTGGCTGGGAAAGCCATCATGCTTATACTTGGAAAGGTTTCCAAACATAATCTAATATTCAAGCAAACTAATGATTTGACATTTTTCCGTATATACCATTTACACATCAGCATTATAAAACAACATTATAAATAAGATAGTCTTGCCATTTTCTTTTAAAAATTAATGGTAGAGTAATCTTTTAGGACTATATAGATGGACACTAAAGAGTCATCAAGATAAAGTGTTTACAAAACAATAACCCATTCTACAATATGTGTAGTAAGATCTCACTGACATTCTTCCAATGTATGCATGTGCGCGCGCGTGTGTGTGTGCGTGTGTGTGTGTGTGTATGTGTGTGTGTGTGTGAAGGGGGGAGAGAGAGACAGAGACAGAGAGAGAGAGAGAAAGAGAGATTGACTATAGGAAATGATGAATACAAGTACCTGTATATACTATTCCCAGTAAGAGATATTTTATTGCAAATACTCATAACTAAATATAGATGAAAGTAAAATTTGCATGATTTCAGTATTAGAAATCAATATTAAATAATTTAAAAAGACAAAACAGAAAATATCACCCTCTTTCATTATAAAATTGCTTTAAGAAAAGTTTTCCTTCTTTAATTCCAATCAGAATCTATAAAAATCCTCCATTTTTGTTTGTATTAGCCTTAAAGATCTTCACAATGCTCATATAATGCCTGGAATTAGGAAATGTGGGAACTTAGGTAGAATTTGTCAAATTATTCCTCTTCTTGCATTTTGATTTTTTGAGCTCCTTCTGAAGGATACAACTAATTTCAACACTACTCACTGAGTATTAGCCTTTGTAAGTTGCAAAGTTTCCCACTGAACCAGAAGCAAGGCACAGATTTGTGTGTGGAAACAGAAAGGGGAGGATTGTGAATTTAAACTAAAGCTCTAGATCAGGAGTTTGGACTGCGAAGGTAGATCTCTGGGAAGCTGTGAACAAAGTACCTTTGAACTATGTAATTCAAACTTGTTGGCTTCAGTTTATTTTGCATGAGCATATTTTCTTCCCTTTTTAAATTTTTTATTATGTGCATATCATTATACATTGCTCATGATCACCTCCTCCATTACATTCTGATGACCTCGGCCCACCCATACCTTTCCTTCACACCGTTTCCTTTCTATTTACATGTCTTGTTTGTGTCTCTATCTACTTATCTATCATGTATTCAGAATTTGCCTTAAGGGAAAAATATGTGATATTTCCCTTCGGTTTCCTTATTACCTTTTCCTTCCTCTTCTCTTTTGTCCCTTAGCTCCTCCTACATAGTTCCCCTTCTACTTTCATGATACATATATTTTAATATTGAACATACAGCTTAGTTGATAACATGCTGTTCTGTGCTCTCTGAGGCCCTGGGTTCAAGTTCCACCACCACAAAAATGGGAAAAAGATACAGTCCACTCCCAAAACAATTAACCATTAAAGGCCTATGAATTGCAGAGAAGTACTGATATAGTGACAGTCATGGCACAGTGTCAAGAGGTGTTTCATTCTGTTGTACATAGGATCACTATGAGTCAGATCTGACTTGACCACACCTAACAACATCAACAAATATCCATATATGAGATAAAATAAGTGAAATTTCTCTTTCTGGGTCTAGCTTATTTAACTAAAATGATGCTCTTTAGTTCCATCTATTTCCCAGCAAATGCCACAATTTCACCCTTCTTTATGGCTAAATAAAACTCCATGGTGTATATACATTACTTTTTCCTTATTCATTCATCTGTGTAGGGACGCCTACATATCATGGCTATTGTGAATGCTGTTGTTGTCGTCGTTACGTGCTGTCAAGTCGGTATCCCACTCATAGTGACCCTACATACAACAGGCGAAACACTATTATCAGTGTTTCTCTGCTGTTCATAGGGTTTTCAATGGCGGATTGAATTTTGGGAGTAGGTTGCCGGGTCCTTCTCCCAAGCCTACAGCACCTGGTGTTCCCAGATGGTCTCCCATCCTAGTACTAACCAGTCGTGACCCTGCTTAGCTTCCGAGATCTGACACCACAGGGCTACGGCTGCGGGCTTATTGTAAATAGTGCTGTAATAAACATGGATGAACAGCTGTCTTTATAGTATGTTGACTTATATGTCTTTATAGTATGTTGATTTATATGTCTTTGGATATATACCCAGGAGTTGTATAGCTGGGTCACATGCTAGTTCTATTTTTAGTTTTTTGGGAAACCTCCATACTGATTCCACAGTAGTTGTACCAACCTGCATTCCCACCAGCAGTGTGCTAGGGTTCCTTTCTCTCTGCATCATCACCAGAATTTCTTGTTTGTTTTCTTAATGGTAGTCATTCTGACTAGGGTGAAATGGTATCTCAGCATAGTTTTGATTTGCATTTCCCTGATGGTTAAGGATGAACATTTTTTCATATGGTTATTAGATAAGTATATTTCTTCTTCTGAGAAGTTTCTATATAGTTCATTTGCTTATTTTTTATTGGATATTTGACTTTTTGGTGTTTAATTTTTTGAGCTCTTTATATATTTTAGATATTAATCCCATGTCTGATGTATAACTGGCCAAGATTTTCTCCCATTCTGTAGGCTGTCTCTTCACTCTGATAATTGTCTCCTTTGCTATGCAAAAGCTTTCTAATTTCATGCAATTCCATTTGTCAATTGCAAGAGCATACTTTCAATGTGACTTTTATAACAACAGAATAATGTTATATTCTGTTGTTTTCCCTTTCTAGTTTTCTCTGCTCTACTAGACTCTGAATTCTGTGAGAATGAATATGTGGTTTTGAAATTTTCTGAATCCCCAGGATGTAGTACACTGACTGTTGTGGTGATTGCTTAATAAAGGACTGGGTAAATTTATACAGTAATGCATTGATCCATTGATCACTTAGAAATCAGGGCAATATATCCCTTCTGAATTCTGAACAATTGCTCTAGCTTTTCACAAGTTGGTAGATAATCCAATATTTATCAAGGACTTACCAATTATTTAGTCATACATTCAACTATCTTGAAGGATATTTTTAAGTAATGGTTCATGGTCTCTAGAAGCTAAACTCTACTCAAGTGAAAAGACAAAGACAACACTATACAACAAGGAGGAACCAGCCAGCACATGACTAAGTGAAAGTGTTAAAGATTCAGAATAAGAATGGTACGTGGTACAGCTGCCTAACTGAGCAGAACCAAAAGCCAACCCACAGATGTGCAAGCTAAATAAATGATTATGGCTGTATTCCACTGAGATTCTGGGGTACATGTATGCAGTTGTGTTTAATCTAAGCACTCCCAATATCCAATATACCATAAAACTCTGTGGTTTGCTTGAAATTTTCCTTTACTGTGTTTATGAAAGTCACCTGTCTCTCACCTGAGCCACTGCCATCACTTGCAGTTATTCTCCTTCCCATTCTCCTAGTCTCCTTTCCAGTTTCTCCCTTCCTTTGTCTTCTTTCCAGTTTTTAGTCACTTAGTCTGAAGGAATCTTTTAAAATAAAATGGGAAAATAACTCTGACTGTTTAAAATCTTTGAACAACTTCCCTTTGAATTTAAGATAAAGCCCAACATCTTTAAATGGTCTACAAGAGCCTATACAAAATGTTCCTTGCTTTTGTAAAATAGCCTAATCACAGGTTTCTCTTCCTCACTCACTACTATCTAGTCCCACTGGCTTATTTGTTTTATTCAAAGAATATACTATGTGCCTTCTTTCTTCTGAACCTTTGTACAGAGGACACTCTGTGTCCCTTAGCTCCTGACTCTCTTCCACATATGCTACTTCCCTACTATGATTAACTTCTTCAGTATGAATTGTGCCTCAACATAAACAAAACAAAAATCCTTACAACTGGGTCAGTATACAACTTCATGATAAATGGAGAAAAGACTGAGGTTGTCTAAGATTTTGCTTTACTTAGTTCTACAATCAATACCCACCGAGCAGCAGTCAAGAAATCAAAAGACACATTGCACTGGGGAAAGCTGTTGCAAAAGACCTCTCCAAGGTTTTTAAAAGTAAAGATGTCACATTGAAAGGAGTGCCTGACTCATGCCATGGTATTTTCAGTTGTGTCATATGCTTGTGAAAGCTGGACATTGAACAAGGGAGACAGAAGAACTGATACCTTTAAATTATGGTGCTGGAGATGCATATTGAATATGCCATGGACTGCCAAAAGAACCAAAATATCTGTCCTAGAAGAAGCACAATCAGACTGCTCCATGGAAGCAAGGATGGATAGATTGCATCTGCCATATTTTGGACATCTTGTCAGGAGACACCAAGCCCTGGAGAAGGATATCATGTTTTAGAGAGTATTGGGTCAATGAAAAAAAGGAAGACCCTCAACTAGATGGATTGGCACAGTGTCTGCAATAATGGGCTTAAACATAAAAAACAAAATCATGCGACTGGCACAGAGTTGGGGAGTATTTCATTCTGTTGTACATAGGATCATTATGGGTCAGACCTGACTCAAAGGTGCCTAAAAACAATCTTTCAAATTATGTAAAAGATCACCATAAATGCCATCTGTGACTATATATCATAGGAGCCCAGTAGTATCAGGTTCTCTGGCATTCTATATTTTTCTTTCATGACACTTATCATAGTTAGTCATTACATATTTATTAGTACATTTGTGGATTACTATTAGACCACTTCACCAAATTAAGATCATGTGTCTCTTATTAACCACTATGTTTTCAGTGTTTCTAGTACATTCTAGCCCATAGTAGATGCTTAATAATATTGGTTTACCTTATTCTGAGATATAATGGGCTTGTCCAGGTTCCTTGCCATTCCGTGAAGCACCTTAAAATTACTTGGAACATTTTTTAAATTCTTGCCTCTAATTCCTGTTGCTGTGAAATTAGAATATATTTTTTATGAAAAGAAGATGCATAGTTATATTCTTTTAGATAACTTCACCATGTCTGCTTTCTTACCTTCTTTCTATTCACAGTCTACTGGAGAGCGTCGGGTAAATAATATCTCTTGTTTCCCTTTGAAAAATCTAGATTCATTAAGATTTTAAGCCTTAACCCAGAGTTTTGGAGTTAGATACAGAAGGAAATGAATAGATAATATATAGACAGATAGACAGAAAGACAATATCTAGCACACAGTACATTTTGTTAAATTGTTTTGCTCATACATGTGTGGATCCACTGGAGTAAGCTGATCATGGAATGGGGGGGCATTATGCAAATTCACTTATGCTCTAGGCTTAGCATTGACACACTGTCCCATCTTACTTTTTCTGTTGGCCGAAGCATGCTACACGGCCAAATCTAAAGTTAAGTGGGAATAAACGTTCAAATTTAACATCAAAATGCAATGTTCTATAAGAGGTGAGGAAATGGAAATATTTAAGTAGAATATATATGTATTATCAGTTAGATATAGACAGAGTCTAGATAGGATGTAACATTTTCATGGTTTTTAAAAAGAATTTGCTCCCTCCATTGTTCTTTTATGTTGATCTGCAAAAATCACTTCTGACATTTTGTGATGATTATCTTTGTTTTATAATTATAGGTTAGGAAATTTATACTGAGCACGGTTATTCTAATGTTCAGTTTCCAATAGGACAATCATTTTTGTTCATTTGACATAAATAGCAATAAAACCTACCCCACGTAATATTGCTTCTCAACTTCATGTCATTCTAATTAATCATAAATTATATAGATAAAGATCAACTATAAATATCATTCAACATCTTGGCAGGAAAACAATTTTTGTTTCCATGATGATGAGACTCAATTTCCTTGATAACATGACTAGCGTCTATAAGATGGGAAAACTTGAGATCTTCTATACTAAATGTCATCACAAAGTTCTATACAGCTCTTTAGTTTTCAGGTTTTAATTCACAATGATCCATACATTTCATAATTTCCAAATCAATATGATGTTAGCAAACTATATCATATTTGTGAGACTGGGCTGTATGAAAATAATCTCCCTCATTTTCCATTTCCATAACTATTTTGGAATTTACTTATTTCCAGCACAAATTATTATATACACTTTGGAAAACAAGGAAATTTTAGCAACCTATATTAAATCTCAGGGTAGGAAACTTCCTAGATTGATACACAAAACTATAAAAATTGGACGATGGTATATTTAAAAGAGAAATCAATAGAAAAGAAGCTGAAGGGACCAAATGTATAAAAGATTTAAGGATTTTAACCTGTGGGAATGTCAATTAAAGTTCAGAGGAAAGTAAATGGCCATAATTAATACCTGTTAACTGCTTTTGGCCTTCAGGCTCACCCTGCCCAATGATGCATAATAATTAGAAAACATTTCATTACCAGCTGGCAACAAAGGAGTAAATGTGTGTGAAAGAGCATTTCAAACTATAAAGTTATAAAATACAATCACTGTTATTTCCATTATTAATAGTAAATGATGCACCAAGTAGGCAGATCACTTGGAATTTCAACAATAAATATTTAGTGGTTGAAAACCTCTGAATACTATTTACATGCAATAACTAAGGAGATGTGTTCCTCTCCACTAATCATAAAAGGTCAAGTCAGATTTAATAGTTAGCTGAGAGTTCCCTTTCTAGTTTTGTGACATTAATGTCACCAATTCATTTTCAAATACAAAATTATTCACAGAATTAACATGAAGACACAGTCATACCAAAGAGAAGACCCAGAAGGATTGCAGCAGACAGAAGGCACAAGTTCCCAAGTCTTGTGGTGAGCTGGGATGTCTAGGTGCTCCTAAGTATATGCTGGGTGTTGTTGTTGTTGTTGTTGTTGTTATTGTTTGTTGTTGTTGTTGTTGTTAAGTGCCATTGAGTTGGTTTCCAACTCATAGCAACCCTACACACAACAGGCAAAACACTATTGTCTGTGCTTCTCTGCTGTTCATAGGGTTTTCAATGGTGGATTGATTTGGGGGAGTGGGTTGCAGGGTCCTTCTCCCAAGCCTGCAGCACCTGGTGTTCCCAGGCAGTCTCCCATCCAGGTACTAGCCAGGCCAAATCCTGCTTAGCTTCTGAGATCTGACGGGACCTGGTGCCACAGTGCTATGGCTACAGGCACATACTGGATAGGAATGATTTTTTTTATTAGTGATTTTTAATTATTTTTAGTGAGTGTACAACTTAATGGGCTTTAAGATTGTTTCCACATGTGCATATCATTCTACATTGCTCATGTTCCCCTCCTCCATTACCCTCTTGTAACTCCTTTGTCCCCCACTGATCCCCTTCTTTCCCAACAATGGTCCTCCTACTGCTTGAATGTCTTGTTTATGTGTGTGTTTGTACATTTATATAAATCCAGATTCTGCCTTTGAAAACAAAATGTGATATTTCTCTTTCTACCTCCCATTACCCTTTCTTATTTCCCCCTTTCCTCTAGGAATATTTTTTAACCTTGTATTTTTTTATCTTTTAGCATTTTAAATGTTTACAATTACTACACTAATGAAAAGAAAAAAATTTCACCTAAAAAGGGACAAAACAGCAATTAGTCTATAGTCAGTCACTTCTTCTAGAGCATAAAATAGTAGGAAACAATGACTTGGGGAAGAAATGGTCTGAAACAAGAATTTTATGACCAATCTATTTGTCTTGCATGTTCAATAGTAGCTGAAATTTCTTAGACAAAAAAATTAGAGCATGTGAAACTTATATGCTGTTTCAAGAAATTGCTCAGATATTTCACCTAGAAATAGGGATTCAAATCAAGAAAATTTTAGCATGAAAGAATAGTGATAAAGTAATTCAATCAGATACTCTTTATAATTATAAATGTGATTAATCTTATAACTATAATATAATTATCAATAATATTCTTAAACCTCAAAATAAATATCAAAATGATATCCAAAAATGAGTCACTTGAAAGATATAATACAAACCTTGACCTAAATGCCAGATGATATCAAAAATTGAGTGAGTAGAGAAGAAATAAAAGAATTGCACACCAAAGATTTTCTCATCTTAGACAACTCATTAAACTTTAAATTTAAAGGAATGAAAAGAAAAACAGGGCTGGCGTTGTGGCTTAGTGATAAAACACTTACTTAACAAGTGTGAGGCCCTGGGCTCAATTCTCAGCACTGCAAAAGTAAAATAAAAAATAAAGAAAGAAAACAAAAACAAATTATTATTTATAGTTTTTACATTGTGTCAATTCTCTGACTGCTGACAATCTATCACAACTTTTGTATATTCTGAAATCTTCCTCTTTGCTTTCATATTGAGAAGCACTACCTGAATGAACCTTATAGAATTTAGATTATCAAGTGGTATCTATTTTTCCTCCTCCTCAGATTATAACTTGTCCATAAACAATAATTTCTGTACAAAAAATGATAAAACAACATTCAGATCAAATTAAGCATCACTGGAATCAATGCTGGTTACAAAGAGCCATTTTGGAATTCCATCATGTATTCTATGCAAACAGTACTGGATCCAAAAATAAAAAATAAAAAAGATGCCACTATGGAAAACTGTAGCACTCAAACATTTGTGAGATGTTATAGAGCTTTTAGCAGGTGAGGCAATGCAACAGAAGAATGAGAAAACATAGGCATGGAGTTTAATGTTTATCCATGATAGTATATACTACTGTACAAACTAGACATCCCAGGTCTCATTTTTGAAAACCACTTACAGTTACTTAGGAAATGACACTTGTTTCTCTGGGAACTAGAAATCATGACCTACAGCAATGTCATTTTATGACTTGCAACCTCCAGGCCTTCATGCATTCTGTATCAGAACTCTTCCTGTGGGATATATTTTCATTATTCAGAATGCTAAACACAATATCATAAGCAAATCAGTTGTCTCTATCTATTCATCATAGACTTACTTGTCTTTCTAAATATCTTTCATTTAAAAAAAAAAACCCTGATGTTTAGAAAAGATAAGCCACAGCTCTGAGGCTGAATTTTCACCTCTATAAAGTTAAAATGTTGGATTAAATGACCTCTATGTCTCTCAGAGCTCCATATCTTGTAATTCTACCATCTGGTCACCTCAGGCTGTGAAGTTCAGTAAAGTACTAACCATGCAGACCAATTAAAAAAGCATTTATGAAAAGCTAAAATAAAAACATTTGAGCATTTAGATTTTTAACTAGTATAACTTTAATATGCTGGTTGTTGTTGTTGTTGTTGTTAGGTGCTGTCAAGTCATTATCTGACTCATAGCTACCCTCATAGGGTTTTCAATGACTAACTGTTTCCGGATTGCCTTGGGAGTGGATTGCCAGGTCCTTCTCCCATTTTTGCAGTGCTGGGAATTGAACTCGGGACCTCAGAGACTGCAGCGCAGTGCTCTACCAACTGAGCTAAATCCCAGCCCCAATATGCTGGTAGTAGTTTAAAATCCATAGTATAATAGTTTCCCATTCTTTTTCAATAAAACAAGACATATCCCAAATTAAATATACTCTATTTAGTATATTCCTTTAAATTTGTAACTAGCAATTTGTCAAAACATCCAAATCTTAGGCATAAAGAAAGAATTTGAGTTTTTATCAAGATTATAGAAAAATAATTATAATTACAAATACTGCATGTATGTCTTGTTGTTGTTGTTGTTGTTAGGTGCTATCGAGTCGGTATCCGACTCATAGCGACCCTCTGTACAACAGGGGAAACACTATTGTCAGTGCTTCTCTGTTGTGCATAGGGTTTTCAATGGCAGATTGATTTTTGGGAGGGGGTTGTCAGGTCCTTCTCCCAAGCCTGCAGCTTCTGGTGCTCCCATCCAGGTACTAACCAGGCCTGACCCTGCTTAGCTTCTGAGATCTGACGGGATCGGATGCCACAGGGTTAGGGCTGTAGGCTGCATGTATGTCTACAGACAGTGAATTAGACCATAGTTACCTTTGTAATAAATATTCCTAAACCATGATCACTCTTCATCAAATTACACTGTCCTCTATCATATTGATATCAGCCATATTTCAGCTTGAATTTCAGGATCATTTACCCAGTAACTCATCTAAACTGCTATGCCTAGAGATTCTATTACTTCATGATCATCAACTGTGCTCAGAAAACATAACTAATATTTTCCTTAAAGTAACATATCAAATGCCAGGAAACTTTGAGTCTCTATACTCACCTCTGTCACCTTGCTGGCACCCACATTAACTCAGATCACCCAATACCATATGTTAATAAGTGTTAATAAGATGTCAAGTTGTACAGTAGAGACTAGTTACTTTGATGGTCCCACATTACACTCTTAGGAATGAAACTAATTAGAGCAGACCCTGAGTGTGAATTTCACTAAGTATAAGGGGGGAAAGAAAATTTTACATATTAATACCTAGGTAGACTTTAATGTACAGAACTCTTGGAGCTGATAGCCTGACTTGTACAAAATTAAAAATGTTTCACCAAGGATAAGCTAAAAAGCAAGGGCAAGATTAGAAACCTCATAACTCAGGCTTCTTTATATTCTAAATATGCATATAGAAATAGCTGTACAAAAAGCAAGAAACTTTGGAGGTTGGATTTATTTTAGGGTACTTGTTTTGGGGAAACTGAAAATATTAGAAATGGGCAAACAAGCAAATAAACAAACAGAAAAAAATAAAACCTTCTTTCTTCCTGTTTGCCTAGGATCTGTCACCATGGCTTTTTCTCTTAGTTTTGGAGAAGGATCAAAGAATCTCAAGGAACAAGAGAAAAAGAAATATGTCTTGCAAGTTTCAATTAGATTAACAATATTCTAAATTGATATTGGCACAGTACTTTAAAGTTAACAAACAATTTTTCAAGACAAGACAATATTGGGGATGAAATGGTCGAAAACAAACATACTCTGAGCTGAGGAATGCTTAATGAGTCTTCATGGGAAGTTTTATGGTATACATTTTCCCCCAGTTGGAAGATAAATCAATTAGCAGTTTGGTTCCTGGGCAAGAAGTCACTGTTCTTGCTGAAAGGAGTAAGCAACACAAGTTTGTAATTACCAATGTGAGAAAGTCATCCTAAAACAAGAAATTCAAGAGAACAAATGTCATCCCTACTTAGAAAGCGGTGTCGTGCATAACACCCATCTTAATGGAAGATTCTCATCTCCATCAAAACTAAATGATAAAGATTTGAACTTCAAACAATAACACTGGCAGAGTCTGAAATTAATCTTGCAAAGAATATTATGATCCAATGAAGCAAGAAAGCATCAAATCCCATCCAAAATACAAAATAGAAAAAACGTATATATTAGTATCTAGGAAAAGATGAACTCAAATCAGAAAAGAAGCCACTCCACTCTCTGCAGTCTCAATCACTAATTTTTCTCATAAATTTTTCTACTCTTTCTGAAAAAGAACTTTAAAATACCCAAACTCACTTTATAGCAGGGTAATATATGTGTAAGATAGCTACGCTGTAAGTGTGTAGTTCCTGCAATGTACAATGTACTTTTTTGTCTCAAATGACACTTTTGTTTTTAATCTTCAAAGAGTTTTGATTTCAATACCACCAGTGATGACTTTCTCAAGTGGATGTGAATAAAGTGAGCCCTGGGAGATTCTTAATAGTTAAGATTTGGTATCCTGAGTGGATAAAACATCTTAACAAATATAAACATATTTCATATTTATAAAAGTTATGAATAGAGCAGATATTAAGTCTACTTTATAGTCATGCTGTTATGTGACATACCCAAGCTCATACAGTTTGTTAGTGTTGTAACCTACTCCATATTGTTGCTGTTAGGTGCCATTGAGTTGGATCTGACTCATAGTGACTCTCATAGGGTGTTTTCCATGGCTGATTGTTTTGGGATTGTTTCAGGAGTGGACTGCCTGGTCCTTCTCCCATTTCTGCAGTGCTGGGGATCGAACCCAGGTCCTCAGAGAGTACAAAGCAGCACTCTACCAACTGAGCTAAGCCCCAGCACTACTCTATATTAGCTACTATAAATCTGGTTCTGAATCTAAAACTTTTTGCTCTGATCAATGCCACACTGAAGGCATAAAGTTGTCTCAGTTAAAAGCAATTTAATAGCTTTTCATTCTTCTGCTTACTTTTAAACTCCATTATTATCAATGTTAAGCAAAAAATACCAGTGGCTTTTTAAAACTCTAATGCTTAAATCTTAGATTTTCATTTCAGATAATATTTTGCACAAAAATATTAGAAACCCATAGAAAAATCAGCATAACTTACGTGTTCTAATGCCAGAATTTATTCAATTTTCCCAATTGACCTATTAGAAATATCTTAGCTATCACTACGTACCCACAAAAATGGCTTAAATTTTAATAACTGAAAAGTCCAAGTGTTGAGGAGAACATGGAACATCTATGCTATTTCTGAAAATTACTTTGAAAAATCGGGTAGGCTGGGCATAGTGGCACACCTTTAATCCCAGTGCCTAGGCAGGCAGAGGCAGGAGAATCAGAAAGTTGAAGCCAGAGGCAACCTGCATCACTTAGTGAGAACCTGCCTTGGAATATAGAGTAAAAAATGGCCTGTGGGTATGGCTCACTGGTTGAGTGTTTGCAAAAAAAAGCATGCATGAGGCCCAAGGTTCAATTCCCCAGTAACACACACACACACACACACACACACACACACACAGAGAGAGAGAGAGAGAGAGAGAGAGAGAGAGAGAGAGAGAGAGAGAGAGAGAGAAAAGAAAGAAGAAAGAAAGAAAAAGAAAAGGAAACAAGAGAAAAAAAAGAAAGGAAAATCAGACCACATCTGTTAAAGATAACAAAACACTCATTCTTTGCTGGGTGTTTAAAACCATCACCTATATGTGAACACCAAGAGACTTATGCAGGAAAGTACATTGCTTTACTCAGAATAACACCAAAATGGAAACAACACAAATGTTCAAGGATGATTCACAAGCCTATTTTGCCTATTTTGAAATTTTTGGAAGACAGCTACATCTGCTCATTTAAACATATGTATGGTTGCTTTTATTCTTCAATGTCAGAGATGAGTAATTTCACCAAAAAAACATATGTCCCATAATGCCTAAAATATGATCTTGATGCTTACAAAAAAGTCTCACAATCTCTACAGTACATGAACTTAATTTTTCACATATTTGATACAGTGAATATAGTACAAGAAAAATGGCCGAAATGCAATAATAGTAATATCATATAGATAATATTGAGTAAAGATTGAAGTAATTAATATATACTACACAATTTCATTTATGTAAATTTCAGACACTGGCAAAACTTATCTTTAGTGACATTTTATACCTCTGGAAAAAAGCACACAACAATGATCAGAAGAGTCCCGAAGATGGAAACATTCTGATTTAAATGTCAGAAGCCTATTGTTAATAATTCATTTAGAAGTTTGTTTATATTTTATGTGCATTTCTTAATCTATGCTATACTTTGCTGTCAAAGTATATAATTTTAAGTATAAATTTTATAAAAATGCAATCAGTTAGCTGGGTGCGGTGGCGGATGCCGGTAATCCCAGCAGTTTGCGAGGTGGAGGCAAGAAGATCGCAAGTTCAAGACCAGAGGCAGTCTGTGTAATAGTGAGACCTTGTCTCAAAAAGTAAAAAAATGGGCTGAAGGTGCAGCTCAGTGGTCCAGCACTTGTAGAGCATGCAAGCTTGAGACCCTTGGTTCAACCCCCAGTACCAGAAAAAAAAAAAAATGCCATCAGATTTTAAAAATCATCAGCCTTCCTTTCATTGAAGAAGTACATTACTCAGCTACCTAACATGGAGGACCAGATTCCCACCTCTGCAGGGATATGGCAGACAGAATAATGACACCTCCTCCAATGATGTTCCCATTCTAAGACTTGGAATTTATAAATATTGACTTATAAGGAGAAAGGAATTTACAGATGTCATTTCAGTTAACAATTCAGTATAATCACCAAAGTCCTTAAGTAGAGAACATCTCTTAGCTATGCTCAAAAAACCAGAGAGGTAACAAGAACAGGAAGGAAAACTCAGTCCAGTGTTTTTGGCTTTGAAGGTGGAGGTAGTGGGGCTTAAATTAAAGACTGTGGGTGGCTTCAAGAGACTGGAAAGTGTAAGGAAAGCTTTTCCTCCAGAGCCTTCAGAAAGGAACCCCACCCTGCCAACATCTTAATGGGTTAGTGAGACCCATGTTGGACTTCTAACCTACAGAACTGTAAGAAAACAAATTTGTATGATTTAACTCACTAAAAACAGGGTCATAAGGGAAAATGCAGTTAGAAAATCAAATCTCAAAACCCCAGAACTAATTTATAAAATATCCTTATGATTCTGTTCCTCTGGAACAACCTCAGTATCAAAACCTTTATCAATCAAAGTTCAACCAGAAAAGTAGAACCATTAGAAGATATATATTAAGGAACTTATTGCAACAGATTGTCTTAAACAATTATAGGGGCTGAATGAGCAAGTCCAAAATCTTGGAAGGCAAAAGCGTACTGTAGAGTAGGCCCATCAGGAAGCACAGGCTAGAACTGTCAGATATGGGCTGGAACTGCTGTGCACAAGCAGAAGTGGGGTTTTGGAGGTGGTGGTTAGGGATGGCAGCCTTAGCTCTAGCTTTCAAGGCTTTCAATTAACTGAATCCTGCCCAGCCACATTATCTAGGATAATTCCCCTTACTTAAAGTTAACAGATAGTATGATTTATTCATGACTTCAAAATACTTTCATAGCAAAACCTAGATTAATGTTTGATTAAATAACTATTGACTATAGCTTAGCCAAGTTGATAAATCAAAATGACTATCAAAAAAGGTATACTCAAGTAATAGTGGCAAGTTGTCAACCTGCCTTCTTCAGATGGAGTGATAAACTGTAAGATCTTTATCCTTTTTCACTGTGGTATGTTCCCGTTCAAAGTCAGGAATAGACTTCTCTGGGCAGTAGAAGGGGCTAGGATTTAGCTCAGTTGGTAGAGCACTGCACTGCAATCTCTGAGGTCCTGAGTTCAATTCCCAGCACCACAAAAATGGGAGAAGGACCTGGCAATCCACTCCCAAGGCAATCCCAAAACAGTCAGCCATTGAAAACCTTATGAGGGTCGCTATGAGTCAGATACCGACTAGATAACATCTACCAACCAACCAACCAACCCAGGCAGTAGAAAAGTCACTGAAAATAAACATGTTCACTTTGTCTTTTCTCCATTGTGCCTCACGTGATCAGTCTTCCCTCAAACAAATGTTGAAAAATACTTAAGTAATATTAATTTGAAGGGGCACCAAGTTATTTGGTTTACCAAGATGCACACATGTTCCAAATTGGCTGTGGCCTTAGCAACAAATCTCTTTTAGTGAGTCACACACAAAGCAAAGCTACCTGTGAAACAACTAGTCAACAATTAGGAAAATGATTTGTATTAGTCAACTCAGGTTGAGTAGTAACAGAAAGTCTAAGACTAGGTGGCTTAAACAAAAGAAGTTTCTTTTCACACAGTTCTGGAAGCTAGAAGTCCAAGATTAATGTGTCAGGCTCTCTTATTTCTTCTGAAGCTCTTCCCTTAGCTAGCCGATGGCCACCTTCTCCTTTTCTCCTCATCTGGTCTCTTTTCTGTGCATCCAATAGTCTGCCTCTCTTGTTTTCTTCTTATAAGAAAACCAATTTGGTTGGATTAAGGCCCATCCTAATGGCCTCATGTTTTACTTAATCATTCCTCTAAAACCTCTATCTCCAAATACAATTTCATTCTGAGGTTCAGGAAATAGGCTTTCCACATATGAACAGATGATTAATTCATCCCATAGCGTGATTCTTTAATTTATGATTTATGACTAATGAATCTATGAGGCATTTATGGTATTAATATATGTCCATGTGCTTACTGAAGAGAAAGTGAATAAACAATTATCATCCAGGCTAAAAAGTGTAAATGACATTCATAATGCTACTAGAATTCAGATAAGGAGACTTAGGAACCACTCCTAAATGCTAGTTGGATATTATTTTTAAATTGGAAATTTCTTTTTTCTTTTGCTTTTTTTCCTTTTTTATTTGTTTGTTTGTTTATTTATTTATTTATTTATTTATTTTGGTGTATATGTTGGGGGGGTACTTAGGTGTTGAACCCAGGGCCTTGCACATACTTTGCAAGTGCTGTACCATAGGGCTGCACCCTGGGCCCATTTTTTATTTATTTTCATTTGGAGACAGTGTCTTGCTAAGTTACACAGGGTCCCTCTAGTTTTGAACTTGTGGTGCTTCTGCCTCAGCTTCCCAATTCACTGGGTTTAGAGGCATGTGCCACAGCACCCCACTTAAAAATGAGAATTTCAAGACAAAAGCAAAAACAGGCTCATTGTTTCAACTCAAAATTATGGACTCTACCTGATTTACTCATGTCATTAATGCAAGGCACACTGCTATGACCAAGAAGGTACATATCATTATTCAAGAAGAGAGAAATAAGGTCACTTTGAGAGAATCAAAACCGAAGCTCACTCAGATCATTCTTGGTCACCTACCAGGACCAATATTTGAACTGCTCAGTAAAGATAAGAATGCCAAGTGACACCTCCCAGTGAGCAAAGTGAATGGTAAATAGTGTGAATATGACCTGAAGCCTAGTGTAAACAGATTATCATTCAGGCATTAAGTCTAGGATTTCTGTGATCCCTGTTTTTCTAACATTTTCCTTTAATAAAAATAATTCAAAATGTATTTAGTAAACAGTCAAGTGCATCAAAGTGTTTTAAATATTTACCTGAAATTTCAGTTTTCCTTCTTCCATAGAGGTCTTAATATAAGTATTTAGGTACCGGATATAATCAAGTATATTATGAATAAGTAGAAGCATTTATTGAAACTCACATCAAAAGAGGCCTCTTTCTCTGAGAAAACATCCTTCTAAACACTTGTGGATATGTGGTTAGGCTTAGAGAATGTAAAGGAGGCAAAACCAGGGCACAGCCACCAAAGCAGTTCCTCAGATCACTTAGCAGCCATAGGGACTAATGTAATTTTATTGTCAGGAAATGTCTGTAATTTATAAAAATCCTTTCAAAGGTCTATGGGAAAAATTTGGCTCTACTTTTCTTCCATCTCTAAACCACAATAATAATCATTTATGTTTCCATTGAGTATTAAAGACTTACCCTTTTGTCAATATTCTTCAAGGCACTTGGTTTTCAAAATCACATGTGGAACTACCATCATAGAGCTCACTGCCACCAGGTAGGGCGGCCAACTGTGTCAGGAATCTCAGAGTCAGTGCTGAAAATTCTGCACCTTGGACAAACCCTTAGACTCAGATAAACAAAGATAATTGGTTATCCTGCCTTCACAAAATTCATCTTTCAGATACAAGTGTTCATTATATAATGTGTTATTGAGTTATTCACTTGTCGGTTTTCCAGTGGGACAGAGTCACTTTTACACAATGTAGTTTTGCACAGAAATATAAGTAGAAATATGGGATGAATAATCTTAAATGAGTAATCAGGATAAAAGCTGAAACATGCCACATCCAGAAATCAGAGTCAGGTCTTAGTAGGCACAAGAACAATCCCTTTTTCTCTTTGGGTTTTTTTGTTTTGCAGTATTTGTGAGTTGAACCCAGGGCCTCACGCCTGCTTTGCAAATGTTCTACCATTGAGCTGCACCCCCAGCCCATCGCTTATTTTTTATTTTTTATTTTATTTTATTTATTTTTTATTTTTTATTTTGAGACAGGGTCTCGATAAGGTATACAGGCTACCTCTAGCTTCAAACCTGTGATTCTCCTGCCTCCATCTCATAAGTCACAGTGAACCACTGTGCCTGGCTCTCTTTGGTTCTCACTCATACCTGGGAGCTAAAGCTATCTTAAAGGAAGAAAAAATATCTGTAATACCCCATACTCAGCAATGAAGAGATCGGGTAGTTAAAAGTACTCCACATAATCAAGGATATATACAAAATTTTACATCATTTTCTCAAGCACAAATGGAATGCTTACAAAATATGATTTAAGTCAGAAAAAGATACTAATAAGTTTCATTAAATAGAAACATTAAAGTAACATTCACAGATCCCAAAGCAAAATATGAGAAATGTATTTTAAGAAATAAAAGTGAAAGTGTTTTGTTGTTAGGTGCTCCACCCACAGTGACCCTATGTACAATAGGCGAAACAGCGTTGTTAATGCTTCTCTGCTATTCATAGGGTTTTCAATGGCTGATTATTTTTGGGAGTGGATTACCAGGTCCTTTTCCCACATCTAGAGCACGTGGTTTTCCTCGGTGGTCTCCTAGCCAAGTACGAACCAGGTCTGATCCTGCTTAGCTTCCAACATCTTTTGGGATTGGACACTACAGTGGTAGGGCTGCAGGTCCGACCCTGCTTAGCTTCCCAGATCTGATGGGGTCAGACACCACAGTGGTACAGCTACAGGTGAAACTGTCTTACCATCTAGAAATTAAATATTCTTTTTATTTACTATCTCCTCTAAGAAAAAGAAGTCATAAACTAAAGTTACAGGCTTTTCTCAAAATATCATAGTTAAAATACTGCATATGAGGATCTGTGAGATATTTGAAGGAATGGTCAGAAGAATATCCATAGCTCTAATTACACTGATCAATAAAAATTAAAGATGAAAACTAATTAAATTTTTAGCTCACAGAAATAGAATAAGAACAGGAAGGTAAATCAAATGAGGCAAGGTTCATTTAAGCAAAGAAATAGAGATAAAAGTAGAAATCAGTAAAACATAGAATAGAAAAATTAGATGTCAAAATTATCATTTTTAGGGAAAAAAATAGGTAAACCAAAACATAACTAATCTAAAAAATGGAAAAGGCCAAATATATAAGACATTTTAATAAGAAAACAATCATTGAAATATAATTTTTTATTTGTAACTATCTTATAATATATCATGACAGCTGGGTCCACAACTGAATGAGGCCTTACAGGGCAAGGTGAAGATAAGATTTTATTCTGAATAAATTGAAATGACATTCTCCAAAGCACATTTAGTAAGGTCTTTCTGGCTATTGTGTGGAAGATGGATTGCAACAAGGAAAGAGGAATGGGGAGACATAGTAGGAAAAGAGCAACTGGTTGCAGATGTCTATGATGCAGCTTGGACTACAGATTCAGCAATGGAGATTAGAAGTGGTAAATTTATTTTGGAGGTTAAATCCCAAAGGATTTACTGAGAGATTCAATATAGATTATAGACAAAGGAAAGGAATGAAAAATTCCTAGGACTTTTGCCTAAGCAACCAAATGGATGAGGTAGAGCTGGTGAGGGAGCATGTTTGCAGACAGATACATCAATAATTCAACTTTGACCATATATGTTTGCAATGGCTTCACTTTTGATTATACAGGTTTGAGATAGTCCTTGAATGGAAATTTCCTTTATAGTCCAAAATTTCAATTTACATTATTAGTCATATATTTTTTAATAAGCCTTAGTCTTATGATCAACAGGTTTCGTTTTCAAATCATTAGCCAAACTAGTAATGTACATCAACATCAAGCTACAATAAAAAATGCCAGTGACTATGCAGCAAGTTGATCGCTACTTGAACAAAAACCAAAGTCCAAACAGAAAGATGAACCATATCCAATTTTCAGGAGGCCATACCTTCACAAATGCCACTAAGATGAATTACTGAACAATATTCAGAGAAAGACCCCATGTATACCAAAAAGGCCACCCTTGTCCTGACTTGCTAAATAACTGCTCACATTCTAAACTGCATAGAAGGTAAATGTTGTTGCCAACTCAGTTTGAGATACCCTGGAAGACAGGTATCTATTTAACCCTGTGCAATTCTCTAGATAAAAACAAGAGACTGGCTCACATTGTTTCCTTTCAAAGTATTCCTTGACCCTTCCTTGCTCCCCAGGCTGAATGAGATGCCCTTTTCTTATGGGATCCCCCTGCATATTTATCATAACATATAAGTCACTGTCTACAGTCTATTCCCCAAGTAGACTGGAAACCACATAAGGGAATAACTGTGTGCTCAATATTGTGCCCTGAGGTCATCTAAACAGCATCTAGAGAAGAGGATATGGGCCCAAAGGTATTTAATATTTCTATCCCGTGAGGAAAATTATCCCTGAAGTAGGGAACAGGGAACAGTAATTCAAATATCTAGCTGCAAGAAAAAAAATATTTAATATTTTTATACAGCAGAATCCCTTTGAGCTACACAAATGAGCTCTTTCATTCTGATTTCATGAATACCAAACACTCTTCTGATTAAATATGACTTCCCTGAGTGTTTTTCTTACTAGGAAGTAATTCTCTGGTCATGTTGATTTGAAAATGCAGGTTACGCTAGGCATCCATGATGCATGCCTCTAATACCAGTGATTTAGGAGGCTGAGGCAGGAAGATCACAAGTTTCAGACCAGGGGCAGACTACGCAAATTAGCAAGATCCTGTCAGAAATTTTTTAAAAATAAATAAATAAGGGGCTAAGGGTGCAGCTCATTAAAAACTTACCTAGCATGTGTTGTTGTTGTTAGGTACCCTTAAGTCTGTCTGACGCATAGTGACCCTCATAGGGTTTTTAATGGCTGATTGTTTCAGAATTGCCTCAGGAGTGGATTACCATGTCCTTCTCCCATTTTTGAAATCAAACTTGGGACCTCAGAGACTGTAGAGCAGTGCTCTACCAACTGAGCCCCTACCTAGCATGTAAGAAGCCCTAAATTCAATCTCCCAGCACTGAAAAAAAAGAGAGAGAGAGAGAGAGAAGTACAGATTAAATTTCCTATTGCTTTTTAATTCATATTTTATTTATTCCCTGAAAGACAGATGGATTCACTTTTAAAGTTTGTCCAACTCAGGGTCTGATTTCACAGGCAATGGTGACAACTTGTGCAGACCCCGCGAGAGGTAGCCAATTGACTTTTCACAACAAATTGACCTCTTTGCATTTCATCCAGTTCAAACTTAAATCTTAGTTCTGAATCTGTAGTTCTATCTTTACTGATTTACTAACAGATAGAAAAACATTTCCTTGCTAATGGTTGATCAAAATAACTATTATTTCCCTCTGCTTGCTTTTAAAAGATTTACTGTATTAGTAATTTTATTATGTATTAGGCTAAAACATATAAAGTGAAATGCACTTCCAATTTTATTATAAAATTTAATGAGAAAATTCCATTTTGTATGATACCAATTCAATTTACAAAAAGCTCTTCTGGAAAATAAGTATTCTGTGAAATGATTAATGCATATACTACACTGGCCGAATTTATAATGGGACCTACTTTTTGACTGTACAGTATAATATTTATAATAAGATACCGGTAGCCAGAAACTTCTCTCTTCCATTGACTGTGTTGCTTTACATGCAGATGGGTTATACTCTTTGGATATTCCTCCTCTGATCATGTTTGTAGCCCTGAGAAGTATGCCACACACACACAAAAATGTACAATTAACAACTAAGGTCCTCTCTACTGCCATTGTTCCACACTACCATCCGCCCATCCCAGCTCCCTAGCATACACACACACACACACACACACACACACACACACACACACACACACCTCCTTTTCCAACTTCACAAAAGTACTTCAGGCAAACAGCGTATTTTCAAACGTGTCAGCCTACCCCTCTACTACATTCTTGGTCTCTGTATGTATAATTAAATCAGACTATGATTACAAATGCCAATACTGTGATATTCCTGGCTGCCTCACAAAGAAACCTGGTTTAAACGGAGTTAGATAACATTTCTATTGGAAACACTTTTCTGGGTGGAGAATATTTGTTAAGCCAAAAGGATTAATCTGGAAATGGTGGCAGTAGTTTCTTTTCCTTTAAAGAAGCCAGTTAAAAGGGCTTCTAACCAGAATTTTCTCAGGGACTTTCAAATACGTTAAAGGACTTAAATTTACATCCCCCAATAATTGTCCTTGAAGGAGATCACTTCCCCTGATCCATTTTCTCCATCTCACCTCACCTTCCAAACTACTGTCTGTTCTGAAATATTGAAAAGCTGTCCAGCAGCTAAGAAGTGCAAGAGCTCCCTCTCGTGGGCCTTGGAAGTAGCTCAGAAACTAGAAGCTGCAGCCAGCCTTTAAAAATCCAGGTTAGCGAATTTAAAATTCTGTCTCCAACTGCAGTGGCGTCTTGTTCCATCTTCACTGATGTACCAAGCCTCATTACAAGCTACGCTTAGGCAGGCACTTCTTTTTATTCTTCAGATTAATAGAAACATTATTATGAGTAAAAAATAAAAGTTTTATGAAGAATTGATTTGTATGAACTCAAGACAGTAACTCAGTTGTGTGAATAGATTCTTGCCTTTGGCTTCTCTAAACTTACATTTTACAAAATACATTCAGATAACACTACTCGATTTACCACGTGACAATTCTGAAACCCTGGTATGATCATTGTCAGCTCCAGGTTTGGAGTCATGAGGGGACAAACAGAAATCTGCATTGCCTGGCACCAATCTCACATTCTTTCCATCTCACTCAACCCCTGCCCTTTACATTTGAGTCTTGTGGTTCCTCCTCCCAGTGTAAGATTCTTTCTCAAGTTTCAAAGTCTCAGATCACTTTCCCAATGACCTCCAAAACTTTTATAATGGATATATGATTGTGAAAATGTTTAAATCTGACCTAACCCAGATGTTTCTCACTCTTAAAATGTGTATCTATTAATGGTAATGCTTCTCTCCACAATGAACAATAATTTAAGATAATTTTGATAAGTATGAGACTGCATTTGTGGATAAAATGTTTGAAAACAGAGTCTCAAAAATTCAAAACTTAAGGTTTCCACCTTACGCTCATATTTTTGTTTGATTATGCAGAAACAACTACCAAGTTTGCAAGACATTATGTTGAAATCTCATTCAAGGTCATTGATTGGGTCTTAATCAAATGATAAATGGTATTTGTTACACACCAGGAAATGCATTACAAGGAAGATAAGTGACATTTTATTTATTCCCTGATCCTACCCCACCCCCAGTCTAGTTCATATCTTCTTATAACCAAAAACCAAGAGTCTGAAAACCAACTCTTCCTACTACTTACCCTGTCCTCGGGTTAGTTACTTGACCTCTCCAAAACTTAGTTTTCTCATCTGTGAAGTTAAGATAATAGAATTTATCTCATAGGATTATGGTAAGGAGCAAATAACACAATGCATAAAACGCGCTTAGCAATTGTTGTTGTTGTTAGGTGCCCTTAAGTCAGTATCCAACTCATAGCGGCCCTCATAGGGTTTTCAGTGGCTGACTGTTTCGGGATTGCCTTGGGAGTGGATTGCCAGGTCCTTCTCCCATGTGCTTAGCAATAGCTGGCACCAATTAAACAGTCAATAGATGTAAATCTTAATAGTACTGTTAATATTAATAATCTATAACTCTACAAATAACCTTAGTTCTTGCTCCTCTTGTACCATTCTTGATATCTAAACATCCTGTCTCATTTTGACCTCTCTTGCCACCTATTCCCTATTCTCTTTTTCTTAGTCTCTGATCTATGTTACCTTTCACTAGGTACTCTGGCCCTCAATACCATGACCTGTGCCGTGCTAAGCCTCCCAGACAAGCTAGATTCCCTTGCCTTGAGCACCGTCCCTGTCACATCCTGTCAGTTGTGGCTAAAATGCCTACTCCTGACTGCACATGGATAACTTATGCTGTAGCTTCAATCTTCTGCTGCTGATTGTTCTGTATGAAAATCAGGACAAACTTATGGGTACCAGCTCTCAAATTCTAGGTCTCTTTGTGAGAAAGAATCTTTCTTTCTACTTTTCAAATATGGACCATCCAATTTTCAAGTCACTTCAATAGAAACCCACAACAGAAGGTGTCATTTAACTATCCACTTACTATCTACTTAGGGCACGCTGAAGATGAAAGATTCTGATGCAATAAGGGTATAGACTACCTCCACCCCTACTTTCTTCTTCCTTAGTTCTACAGTCGTGGCTTAAAACAGTAGGAACAGGGGAATAAATGCTATGATTCAGAATATTCATGGAAGAATTGAAAATCTCAAGGGTACAACAGAATGCCATGGACTTGTCTCATATAAATGGAAAGATCAAAGCCTAGGAAAAGAATGGAGCATGAAGCAGAAACTTCAGGAGTATAAAAGTAATTAATAAGACCTGAGATACAAGAAAACAGTATAGGTAGTATGAGAAACAAAGAGAGGGCATGTCTACATAATGAGCATCCATTTAGGGAACACAAAATTGTGGACAGTGAGGTCCCACACTTTTTGATAGTGAACAAGAAGGAATTTACTAGAGTGAGAAAAGCAATGATGACCTTATTCCATCCCATTCTGGTTTGGATTTAATCACTAGAAACCCTGAATAAAGAGCTGCTTGGGCAAGATCTCAAAGATATTTGTACACCCACCTTCATTGCAGTATTATATGTAACAACCACGATAGGAGAGCAATCCAACGTCCCTTGGAAATAGGTGGATAAAGAACATCTGGTATATACATTGTTGTTGTTGTTGTTGTTAGGTGCTGTCGAGTCAGTATCCGACTCATAGCGACCCTCTGTACATAGGGTTTTCAATGGCAGATTGATTTTTGTGAGGGGTTGCCAGGTCTCCCAAGCCTACAGCTTCTGGTGTTCCCAGGCGGTCTCCCATCCAGGTACTAACTAGGCCTGACCCTGCTTAGCTTCTGAGGCCTGACAGGATCGGATGCCACAGGGCTAGGGCTGCAGGCAGTATATACATACAATGGAATATTCCCAGGCTGTAAAAAGAGGTAAATCCTATCATATGCTATGATGTGGATAATCTTTGACGATACTATGCTAAGTGGAATAACGTACTCACAACAGACAAATACTGTATCATTCCACTTATATGCAGTATTTAAAGTAGTCAAACTTACAAAAACAGCATGTAGAATGGTGGTTAACGAAGGATAGAGAATAGGGGCAGTTTTTCAATGAGTATGGAGTTTTAGTTAGGGCTGGAGCTCAGTGGTAGAGCCAATCCCTAACATGCCCTAGGCTCTGGGTTCAATCTACCACACTGCAAAGAAAAATGGGTATTGAGTTTCAGTTTTACGAGATGAAGAAATCTTGGAGATTTGTTGCACAGAAGTATGAATCTACTTAACACTACAGAACTGTACACTTACAAGTAGGTAAGATGGTCAATTTTATATTGTGTTTTATACTGCAAATTTTATAAAAGAGTTCCTTGGACTGTCTTCGTGTGTGTGTGTGTGTGTGTGTGTGTGTGTGTGTGTGTGTGTGTCTTTTGAGAGAAGTACATAAATTTAGTGAAAGGCTACTGCAGGCAATAGCAACCTAGTGTGATATCTTTACTGTGAATGATCCAGTGGCAAGGGAATTCATCTATGGAGACAACTCAGCTAACAGAAAGAGATAACAATGGCCTCTTTCTGCCTCCATAAAAAACAACTTATAGGTACCTCCTATGGGCCAAAGACAGAATGCCTGGTACCAAGTTAGCAGGATTAAAAATATGTTCTTTTTAATGTGGCAACCTTCATTCTTTATGATAACATGTGAACTACTCTGCTTTTGAGTCTGCCCAAGGTAAAGTCTTAGACATCCCTTCAAAGTGTCTTTCTCTCCCTTCTTTCTTTCTCTCTCTCTCCCCGTCTCTCTCTCTCTCCCTCTCCCTCTCTCTCTCTCTCCCTCTCTCTCTCTCTCTCTCTCTCTCTCTCACACACACACACACACACACACACAAACATTCCTAGCCTAAAGTTCAACATTTCAGGAATCTTGGAGAAAATCTATTTTGCCATTGTGATTACACTGCTGATAGCTTTATAATTTTTGGATGGTAATCTGTGCAATGGCTTTGTCCATTTTTGTTGATGTTCATGCTATTTATTCTAATCTCATACATACCTATATTCATTTTACATAATGAAACACATCTCACTTACTCAAATTTTGTGTTTCTTCTTGAGTCAAGACAGCAAGCATGGATATAACTCATCAGTATATATCACAAACTGGAATCTTTGGAAAGGTAAAAGTCATTTTGTAATTTCTACTAGCTGGATCTTCCTATCTTTATAAACTCTAATTATAAATTCTGATATTGTGACTCTCTTTTGAGACAAATTCTACTTTGTGATTAATGACTCCATAGCAGATGGCAGTTGCATTAATTCTTACAGCTAAGTATCAGGCACTTTGCTCAGCATTTGATCCAATCCCGTCAGATCTCTGAAGCTAAGCAGGGTCGGGCCTGGTTAGTACCTGGATGGGAGACCGCCTGGGAACACCAGAAGCAGTAGGCTTGGGAGAAGGACCTGGCAACCCCCTCCCAAAAAATCAATCTGCCATTGAAAACCCTATGCACAGCAGAGAAGCACTGACAATAGTGTTTCCCCTGTTGTACAGAGGGTTGCTATGAGTCAGATACCAACTAGACGGCACCTAACAACAACAACAACAACAACCCTTTTTAATCGTTCACCATAAGCCTCAGAAAAACATATTATAATTATTAACCCTAATTTATGAATAAGAATGAGAAAATTAAGATTTAGACAGGTTAAACATCTTTCCAACGTTACATACAAAGTAGAAAAGCAAAGGCTTTTTTAGCTCATCTGACCATCAACTTCCTGCTTATTCCAGAAACTTGAAAAAAAAACTCAAGTTTAACTCATTATTCATTTCACCAAAACAAAATCATAACTTCCATAGTATATTTTTAATGCCCTGATGTATCCATTCATTTGTTTAGTCCTTTCTCTATTCACTCAATAAGCATTGCTCTAGGCACTAATAGATTAACAGATAGGAGAAACAAAATTTCCTTCTCTTATAGAATCAACTCTATGTGGGGCGTACACCTCCTGGTCTGACCTGGAGGTTTGGATGGGTGGCGCCGCCCTGCACACAGATACTAAACACAATTCACTCAGAACCCTCGGGTGAGGGGTGCGGACTCCTGCATCCCTCAGAACCCTGGAGGAGATGGGAGAAAGGAAAAGCCTCAGGCGCTTTTGCCTTCCAGGGGCAAACACCTGTGTTGGTCATCTCTGTGGTCATGAGGAGACAGCTGTTGCTTCCTCGGTGATCAGACGGAGAGCAGGTTCTTTCCTTGTTGATGATTGCAATGGGAGAGCGTTCTTTCCTCACCAAAGATCCGGGGGAGAGCAGCAGGAGAGGTGTTTCCTCATCGGTGGTCCTGGCAGGAACAGGCGAGAAGGCCTTGCTTAGCCGGTGGTGTGGGCGAAGAAGCGAAGAGGCAGAAAAGGCCTAATGATTCTAGAATTCACACAAAGTGAGTCAGAGGCTCTCTGTGTCTCACATGAGGATCAGAAAGCCAGCACAAGAGAGAAATTTCATGGAGTGTGCTATAGGGGAAAAAAAATCTCCTTGTGAAGAATTATATTTCCTCTATTTCCATTTGTGGGCTAGGATTTAGCTCAGTGGGTAGAGCGCTGCGCTGCAGTCTCTGAGGCCCCGAGTTCAATTCCCAGCACCGCAAAAATGGGAGAAGGGCCTGGCAATCCACTCCCAAGGCAAGCCCGAAGCACTGAGCCATTGAAAACCCTATGAGGGTCGCTATGAGTCGGATACCGACTCGACGGCACCTAACAACAACAAATTTCCATTTGTATCAATAGTTACAGATTCCATTTACATAAGTTACATGAATTTTCACAAATACAGCCTGTGATATAGGTTTAAACATGTATGAGTTTGTATGGTTATGTAGTTCCCTTTAAAAAACAACATGTATTCTGATTTTTCAGATATCTTTTTTAGCTGTAATAAAAATCTTAATGATCATTATCCTGAGAGCATGCTTGGGATCCTCTTCCCCTAAGTTGTTTGCTTTTCATTTGTCCATTCCTGAGCTCAAAGTAGCTCTATATCCAATAAATGGACTGTGGAGAAACACATAGCAACTAGAAACAAAGCCAATATCTTGATAAATTAAGTGTATTCTGTCATGACAACAAATCTTTAAAAAAAAAAACAAAAACAAAGTTACAGCCCCCTAAGTGGAAAAAAAATCTTAAGGGGAATCACCCATAAGTTTTCAAGTCTTAAAACTTCAGAATTGCCAACTGGGCAAACTTCATGCCTCATTAAATGTGCAGACTCAAAAATCCTGGATTGACCCTTGTTTTATTTAATAAGGGTTGATTAGCTTTGCAATTAAGCAATATAGTTCCTAGGCTTTGCTCTGAAAGAGTACCCATCTACTTACTGCCACTTAAAAAAATCTTACTTTCAGTATAATAGCCTGTTCAGTTAGTTTCAATTGGAAAGAACAGACAATATCTCACAGCACCATTTAACACAAGCCCAGTCTATGAGTACACCAAGGAACAAGCAAGCCTCTCAGTTTGCAGTTAATGAATCAAAGTTTAAAACGACAAATTGGCTTGCTGAGGCAAAATAGTTAATTAACTTCTAGTCAGAAATATTCATCCTGCTTTCCTGGCATAAACAAGTCTCATAAACTCTGTTTACTTACTCAAGTGTTTTTCTCCTTTCCTTCATCCCTAGGCATCATAATATATCATGTCAGAGTAGCTTCACAATTTTAATCCAATTTTTTATGCTTTCAGCCCCCAAGACCAAAAAAGAAAAGAAAAGAAAAACATATAGCTTCTTATCATTAATTTGGGTTCTATAAATACTGGAGTATTAACTTTTAAATATCGAAAGAAAAATCCTCCATCATTAAAGTCTGCAGTTTCCATGAGTTTGGATACTAATTGAATCAGACTTTCTGTTTCTTAAAGTAAACACACTAATTCCAAATGTGAGGTTTACTCTGTTTAGCCTGTCAGGTAAGGCTACAGACTAATTTAGTAGCAGTAGCTGGCATGCCCAATTAGCAAAGAGGTTTAATGGCAACCACTCCAGAGCCTCTTGCCTCTGCTTCTTTACTGATGCACCATTTCCTTAAAACAACATTTTAAGTATTAGCTAATAAGAGAACTATGTCAACAGCTTTGATGAATATATACCTGAACAGCCAATACATTATATATTCCCTAGCCAATCTTCCAAAGTCACCTTCTGCTAATTTTTCCCCAATTATGTTTCTTCTGGGGAGAGCACTCATATTTTTACTGAGAACACCATCTATTTGTTACTTTCTGTCATTGGACTGCATTCTTTAAAGGAAGACTGCCTGCTACCATGAATGATTATATGTAACAGCCAATGACAGTAAATGCTGCTAAATTTTGTGCTTTGCAGTGTTGCCAAAAAAGTTTACTTTTTTAAACCTCAAGTCATCATCATTTTATGAGATGGTTTTTCCAAAAGTAAATTACAGGTTTGTGAATTAAGTAAGTGTTAGGCCAGACATGATGCTTATTATTGAAGGGACTTTGTGTGTATGAAAAGTCAAGTTAATGTCTTTCTGTATACATCCAGACATAAACAGAGTATGTTAAAGAAAGCAACCCTCTACTAAAAAATAATGTCCCCAAAGTTTATTTGGATGTTGACATATTTTTCTGTAAGCTACATATTTTAACTTATATAAATAACTTGTGTGAGTTAAGCCTATTTTCCCATAAAGCGAATGCTAAACAAAATTGATGTTGTTTATTTAAAAAAACACATTTATTAGACTCCCACAAGGTACCAGATGAGTTTCTAAGAGCCAGGTGTGCTAGGATGAATATGACAAAGTACCGTCCGCAAAGATACACTAGATGGTGAGGTAGACGACTTTTATGAGAAATGCATTCCAATTTTTCTCTTGAGAGTCTAAGCATTTATTGTTCACTCCACCCGTAGGCTCTCCATATCCCTCCACTTACCACCTTCCTCACACCTGGAGCAAAGACTCTCCTGTATACAATTCTAATGCAATATAATAAATGATGTCAGTGAAGAAAAAAAAAGGGTACTACCTAAGGTAGGGAGGTGTTAGGGATGTATGACTGCATAGAAATCTTTCCTGAAAGAAAAGATGAGTCATGAAGGATAGAAAGAATTTATTAAATCACTGATTATCAAAAAGTGTGGTCATCAGAGCAGCAGCATCAACATGACCTGGGGACTTGTTAGAAATACAAATTACTGGGCCTCCCCCTACAGTGACAGCATGAGATGCTCTCAGGGAAGGAGTCAGAAATCTGAGTATTGGCAAGCCTTCAAGGGATTCTAATGCACACTAAGGTTTGAAGTCCTGTGTATTAAGGCAAGTTTTTGGGCAAGAGAGCAAGAAGAGTGGCTGCTAAATTACACAAATGCTTAGTATAGTTGAAGTAGATCCTCCAGCTGCTCTGAATGTTAGTTGTTAACAGCTCATAGTTGCACTCTGAGAATTATTCTCAGCTTATGAAAAGCAGATTGCCTATAAAGTTAGTCCCTCTCCAAAAATAGTCGACATATCTGATAGAGAGATATGAGTGCCCAGTCCCCTTATTTTAAGGTAGAAAACTCAGTGGTATGCTTCATGTTCCAAAGTGCCCCAAGGGAGATGTAGCTCAGTGGAAGAGTGCCTGCCTAGCATATGCAAGGTCCTAGGTTCAATCCCCAGAATTGCAAAATAAATAAATCATTTTTTAAAAAGTCACAGCAACAACAGAGTGCCCCCAGAGACGGCTGAGCCCACATCTTTGCCTGACTACTTTTTCTGTCCTATCTTGTTTCCCTTACTGTCTTCCAGATTTCTCCTGGGCAGGCTCTCTCAATAAATGACTGGCACAAGAATCCCCACCTTAGTCTGTGTTTAGACAGTCCAACTCAAAACTTTGGTAGACAGCATGAGAATGCATGGGAACCCACAGGAGGTTTGCACTGATGAGCAGAGAGTATAAACTGGGAAGGGGTGAGAGAGGAGGCTGGAAGGGCGGGAGAAGCCAGTCTTAGAAGTCCTTTGGGCAACAATACACAAAAGCATTAAAACATGTACACACAAGAGTACAGATTTAACTTCATTTCATATAAAGTATCAACATGAATGTGGGGGAAGAAAATCATTCAAGAAAATCACCTTGCATCGCCTAGGAAAATATCTTCCCTATTTATAATGAATACCCTGCAGCCATACCACTGTGGTGATGAATCCTGTAGATCTCGGAAGCTAAGCAGGGTCAAGCCTCACCAGTATTTGGATGGGAGACTGCCTGGGATCACCAGATGCTACAGGCTTGGGAGAAGCCCAAAAAACAATCAGCCATTGAAAATCCTATGAATAGCATGAAAGTACTGACAATACTGTTTCACCTGTTGTATGTAGGGTCACTATGATTCAGACACCGACTCTACTACACCTAATAACAACAACAATTTACAATGAATAATTTTTACATCCCACCTCTCATAAGGCATCAGAAATAAGGAGAATCCAAATAAACCCTCAGAGGTCAGGGACTATGTGATCACTTATAGAGAGAGATTTTTGGAGATTTGGAAAGAAATAAGGACTAGGAAGTCAAAGATCTGGGGTAACTTCCCAAGGGGTGAGAATTATGAGGAAATTGACCCTGGAATGTGGCGAGATGGAAGCCAAAGTAAGGGGCCTCAGTAAACACCAACCATGGGCTCCTCTTCCTCTTTCTCTGTCTTTAGCTGCTTCTTTCCTGGCTCAAGAATCTCCTGCTAGTACCAACTATTATTAGGGCCACGTTTCCAATCTAAGGGGTTTCAACAGTTGTACCTGTTTTTTTTGTTTTTTGTTTTTCCTAAGAGCTTTTATTTTCCTTTCTACTTACAATAGTTAATCTTACATGTCACCTAGAATGGGCTAAGGGATGCCCAGATAACCAGTAAAACTTTGTTTCTAGGTGTGTCTGTGACAGTATTTCCAGAAGAGCTTGGTTGTGAGAATCTCATTTTCATTGGGTAGCTATGGGATAAGATTACATAAAACACATTTCAGAAAATAAGAGATTCAGCTATAATTCAAGACCTTTACATTTCCAAAATGCTTGGGCTTTAGAGACCCTTTGATTCTCTCTCATGGCCTTTCAAATATTGCTCTGGTGAGCCCCAGAATGGCTCTGTATATGAAAACATGTTTGAAGATCACAATGAAGGAGAATGTAAGCAAAGGAGAGATGGAAATAGCTGTGCTTTCCCCACCCCAGCGTGGAAGGCTTCATCACCGTTGGATAGATTGTAGGTTGCCACTGTAAGGTGGCCATTTTTGTCTTCATTGTTGTATGTGGTACGCATTTGCTAGATTTAAGATGAATATATTATGAAAACTTCGGAAATACATCTATTAACTTAAAAAAGAAAACCTGTACCCAGAACATGAACACTGCTATACCAATTAATTATCTTGAATACATCTGAGCAGAACAGATTTTAGAAAGTCACTTATAAGGCTTTGGCTGTACTTCCTGCAATGTTTTTGATGGGGTTTTAATGTTTTAAAAGTCTGACAGCTGCTCCCGAAAATGAAATACTGTTTGTCAGCAAGCTACAGTTAACTCATTTCAATAAATAGGTAATTTGTTCCTTTCGAAAAGAGTTGAAAGCATTCGCTGACATTTGAATAAAGAGGAAAACTTGGCAATATGTGCTGGGGGAGGGGGGAGAAATGAAACCTCATTCAAGTTCTCTGAAGGTAAGAAAGGGATTGGACACACAGGAGGGCAGACTGCTTTGGTGTCTCTAATGAAAGGCATCAGATTGTAAGTCATTCTTTCCTGCCACCTGATGTAGTGGAAACAGGCCACCACAGGGAAATACCGTTCTTCTATGAAACTTCATTTATTTTAAAGAGAAGCATCATGTTGAGCTGTTTTCTGGACCTCGTGTTTCTGTACATTAAGAAATGTTCTTACCATAGGTTCTTGTGAAGTATCCAATACATGTGTGATCACAAATACAGAATAACTTAAAATCAATGAACAAATGAATCATTTTGCTTTATCTTTGATGTGATTTCTAAAATTTTAGTTTGATAGATCACTTTGAACATCTAATAACAGTTATAGATATCCTCCTCAGAAAAATAACAAAAGAAAACTGTTCACATGTTGCCAGCGTTTGAATGTGTCCTCCAAAAGTTCACATGTTGGAAACTTAATTCCCACATTCATACATGAATGGTATTTGAAGGCAGGGTCTTTGCAAAGTAGTTAGGAAGAAATGCGATCATAAGAATCAGACCCGTATGATGACATCAATGGCTTTATAAAGAGAGGAAGAAAGACTCAACCTAGCGTACTTTGTCTGCCATATGATGACCCCACCCCATATGTGATGCAGCAAGAAGGCTCCATCAGATTATTGGCCTCATGCTCTTGGATTCACTTGCCTCCCAGAAACACAAGCAACATTACCTGGACTTAGATTTTTTTTTAATCAGAAAACAGATATAAACTAACGTACATAGAGCCAAGCCTAAGCCATACCACTGTGGTGTCCAATCCCATCAGATCTCAGAAGCTAAGCAGGGTCAGGCCTGGTCAGTACTTGGATGGCAGACAGCCTGGGAACCCTAGGTGCTGTAGGCTTGGGAGAAGGACCTGACAAACCACTCCTAAAATCAGTCAGCTACTGAAAACCCTATGAATAGCAGAGAAGCATTAACAATACTGTTTGCCTATTATATGTAGGCTTGCTATGAGTTGGGCACTAACTCAACACCACCTAATAACAACATAGAACCAAAATTGTATATACGCTTTTATAAAATTCCCAGAATTCCCAAGTCAAGTTTCATCCCACTGCTTCTAGTGAGAAAAAAAAATTTAAGGCAAAAGTCTGAGTTCTGAGTCTTTATAGCATTAGAGGTTAACATTTCCTCCTCTTGTAGTTCACTTTCCTCACCTCAAATAAGCTAAAATTCTATGTTCCAAATAGCTTCTGGTCTACCAATGCTTTTCAGCAATAATGAGAAACAAAGCAGGGCAATTCAGTGATAAGAGTTTCTAACCACTGTCAGCCAGAGAAAGACCCAAGGTGTTCATTTTCTCAATTACTGTAATGCTCATTTTCTTGCTGGATGGGCAAGCGCTCCTAAGCAAACCTTGGGGCTAATTGTATATATCCTGGCATATACAGTGTGCCCAAAGCCCAGAGGCAGCAGCTAGCAATTATATTCCACTGATTAACGTGCAATCGTAAATTTACAGGCTTGATGGTCCAAAGAGACTCCCTGCTATGTGAGATAATGAATAGGAAATTGTGAGAATAATTAGCCAAGTCAGACCTTGCAAGTCTACCTGTGACTTGAAAGTAACAAAAGAAAGAAGAAAACAGACACACACATACACCAACACAAATGTTTGTCCTCTAACAGAATTAGAGGTTGAAATACAGAGAGTAGGGAAGAAACAGTATAGTCAAAATATTTCTTTTTGCTATTTTTGCTTCATTTCTCTCACTGACCACAGTGCCTATAATGGATCCGGATACTGTGCTGTACCTCTTAAATCTCCTTTAGAGGACAAGGACTTATTCCAGCTGCTGGAAGTCCTGCTATCTCTGTGGTCAGCCCTCTATGGAATTTGCCCTCAATTGGAGACAGCTGCCTTGTCTAAGGTCAAGCTATGTCCTAGGGAGAAAGGGGAGCAGCCAATGACTAGTCAAGCCCAGATTATAAAGGTGTGCCCCCGTCAAAAACTGGAAGGACACAAACTGGAAGGGCCAACCCAGCTTCAAAGTAATAAATATTTTTTGTGTACATATTGTGTAGAAGGCAAGCCTAAACCACAGTGAAGTAAGTGTTTCCTTAAGATTTCCTCTTTAAGTATTTGTTTTGTTTGTTGATTGGTTGGTTTGGTTTGATTGGCTTTATGAATTCAATATAGGCCCTGTTTTCAAAGGTGATTTTTCAGAGTGAATGTATCTTCTTTTGGATTCTCTCTGAACTACAAAAATAAATAAATAAATACCCTGAGGAGAAACTATTAGTCATAAGTGTCAAAAGTAACACTATGTTGTAATTGAACTACATAATTAGGCATGCAGTTTAACTATGGAGTCAAATAGATCCGAAGAATGTATAAAGGAACTTCATAGATCACTTTGGGTTGATGCAGGTATCATCACAAGTCAGAATAAAGATCACCACAAACTCCACTAACTAGAAAGATCAAGAGTGGTGAACTATATGGATTGTGCACGGTAAAAGATGGCTCAGTTTTCAAGTGTTGTATGGATATAGTTCCAAATGATGTAAGTGGGCCCCACCTTAAGTAAACCTGATCTCTGAGAACCCAGATTACTGTAAAGGATAAATTAGAAAATGATTTTAAAGAATTCATTATAGCACTTAAAAAATATTTTACTAAAAATGTCCCAAATTTCAAAGTGTATCACATTCAACTTTTTATCAACATATTTTTAAATGTCTGTCTTAGTATTTGAAACTCCATCTTTTCTACCACATATCTTCTGTAATTATTATAAACTGTACCACTGTTTTCATTTTTTTAACCTATTCTTAATAACCAGTCTCTTGCTATTTCCTGGCTTTGTAATCTTAAATGAGTTATTTACCCACTTAAAACCTCAATTTCCTGTTATGTAAAATGGAATTTTATAGCTATGAGCTGTTGAGATTAATGAGAACTATATAAGAAAATGCCTAGTACAGTCTTTAATGGTTATTTGTTGTTAACAATTTGAAGTGTTTAATAAAAATTCCCACACAAAAATTTTAAAAGAGTATATCTGAATAATAGGATGGTTTAGAACACATTCGAGTCATTTGTAGCTTACGTGGCCATACACATTTTAACACAAAACTTACATTGTCAAATAAACCCTTTATATTTCTATATAATGCCATGATGCAGAACAGCTCATTGTCCTTTCTTCAAAATGGAGTAAAATAAAGGCAATTGCAGTCAGGTTAAGAATATCTGCATGAATCTGCTCTACCAAAATACATAACAGTCCTTTTGCATTTTGGTATGGAAGGATGCCTCATGAGAAGTGGCAATAGCCTCACTAAGTGCTGTTGTTGTTGCTGTTAGGTGCCCTCGAATTGGTATCCGACTCATAGCAACCCTCATAGGGTTTTCAATGGCTGACTGTTACTAAGTGTAATAGGCCTTAAATAATCTTTCTGGAAGAAACTCTGTACTGTGTTTAGTAAATAATTTTGACTGCTGGGATCATTGGCTTTAAAGCTGAATTTGCTGAAAAGCCTGGGGCACAGTTTTAAGAGTGTCCCAAAGCTCTGTAATTGGGCAATTAGTGTCTAATGATATAGAAGAAGGGTGCAACACTATCCTACATAAAATTGAAAGAAAGTTATTGCTTGAGCTGTTAAGATCACAGAGGCATGCATTTTCCACTGTCAGCATTACAGGGTGTGTGTGTGTGCGTGCATGGGTGTGTGTTAACATATAGCAACAAAAACATACTTCATGTAGAGGCAACTCATCAACATTCAGAAACAAAGATGTAAGAAAGAATAAAATTAAAAATTTTAAAAAGAACCTTTGGTTTTGGTGTGCTTTGTGAAGTCCAGTTGAGTGCATAACAGATTTAAGTATTTGGTAAGTTTTATTTTATTATTTCCTTTCTTTTACTTTTTTCCTTAGTTTTGTTCTAAGCATGATATTAGAGGCAATATGCTTCAGAATTCTATAGTTTTCAAACTTCTTCAGTGTGGGACTTTTCTCCTTTATGTAGTCCAAGACATCTGTAAAGTTTGGAAACCTTAGGAAATGGTCTCTTGGTCTATAAAGCCTACATAGTGACATTTTGAAATAATTCAATTAGACATTCCATTAAGGGCTTAAGATTTTGCCCTAAAATTGATGTGGGACACTGATGGACTTTAAACATTGTAGCATTTAACATCATGAACATGTTTTTTTGGAATGCTCATTCTGTCAATATTATGAAAAATAAATTGGAGATTGATGAGAGTAGATACAGGAAGAGTTGTTGTTAGGTGCCATGGAGTTGTGTCTGACCCATAGCAACCCTCATAGAGTTTTCAATGGCTGATTGTTTGGGGATTGCCTTGGGAGTGGATTGCCATGTCCTTCCCCCATTTTTTGTGGTGCTGGGAATCAAACCCAAGACCTCAGAGACTGCAGAGCAGCGCTCTACCAACAAAACTAAATCCCAGCCCACAGGAAGAGTAGTTAGGAGGTTGCTGCAATTAGAGATAATGGGGAGGAGGAAGATATGTTACATATTTAAGAAAATAGACTTCATAGTACTGACTGACTTATTAAATGTAGAAGCAAAAGAGGAGCCCAGGAAGTCCATTGTGTTCACTGGGACAAATGGTTCAATAGTTGGTGTCCTTCGTGAAGATTGGGAATATGGCAAGAGTGAAACAGTCCAATGAGCAAAACATCTGAGTTTAGCTTCAGATGTGTTAAGGTCCAGGTCACTGTGGAACATAGATGAAAGAGTCTAATTTCATCAGGTAAAATTAGATGGAAGTGTCTAATTTCAATTTAGGAGGGATCTGAGTGTCATCTAAAATAGCTAGTGGTCAAAGCCATTAGAATAAATGGCATCACTCAATACAGTATATAGAAGAGTCCAATGAGAAAGGAAGGTTGAGTTTATATTCCTGAGATACATGAACATTTAAAAGAAAGGAAGAGTAAAAAAGGAACTCAAAAAAGTTTCAAAAGTGGCAATCAGATGTTAATAAGAATGGTAACACTGAAGTCCGAGGAAGGAAGTTTGAGGAAGAGGTGGTTAAAAGAGTGAAATGTTGCAGAGAGTTCAGGCCTGTAAAGGACTTGGTTTGAGGCAAATGCCTTTTGGCTGATTACCTTAGAAGAGTTTGGAACATGTGGTAAAGTTGGAGGCCATGACACAGTGGGTTGAATGGTAAACAGGATATGAGAGATAGGAGCCAGTGCATACTAACTACTTTCATAAAATGTTTGGACTGAAGATTAAAAGAGAGAGAGGCAAGAATATAAAAGCAGCATTTTCATCCAAGAAGTATTTTCATTTTCCTTTCCTTCTTCCCTCCTTCCCTTCTCTCCTCCTTCTTCCTCCTTGTCTTTTCGCTCCTTTTTCTCTTTCCCCATCCTCCTTTTTCTTGTTGTCTTTTTCTTTCCTTTCTCTTCCTCTCTCTCTCTCTCTCTCTCTCTCTCTCTCTCTCTCTCTCTCTCTCTCTCTCTCTCACACACACACACACACACACACACACACACACACACACACAGACACACACACACATGCCCAATAATGCTACAGAAAATAAGCTGTGGCTGAACCACCAGTTTGAGTGAGAATTTCTGCAGCTGTAAAATCCTGAGCACAAGTGGAATCCATTTCCTTTGTAAAATAGAGACAAAGATAACATCAACACCATACTACTATTGTGAAAATCAAATAAAGAAATGATTTGTGAAAAGCACTTTTCTACAGGAAAGTACTATACTAATGTTAGTTACTGCTACTATGGTCTGTTATTCTGAAAACAAATATGAAATTATAGAACTATTTTCCCTTACATTTAATTTGAAAATATTTTTCTTTTTAAAACCCATAGGCTTGGGTTATGATGATAATTTTCAGACTCTGTGAAGTTTCATGTAAAAGCAAAGAAGGAAATGCCTTCAAAAGGGAAAGGAATATTTTTCCTAATCCAAAATGACTTCATTTGCTACTAGTCCAGAGAATTTCATTTTTAGTTCAAAAGTACTTTAACAATGTTAAGCTGAAGCAGCAGCAACTGCTTTATTAATTGGAATCTTTTATTACAGTCATGCCTTCTTTGCTAGGGGAATAAGGCATTTACACTGGAAAAAATCATTAAAATGTTGATGTACATCAATCAGAGAAATTATTTCAAAACTCTTTTAATCTTAAAAAGAGGGTGAAAAGAATTCCTCCACTCATTTCTTTGTGTCAACAAGTAAAAGCTCAATTGAGCAATGCCATGAGTTAGAATCTAGATTGTATAAACAAGCTGATTCAGTTTAATGCATAATTTTTCTTAATCACTTCAAATTACAGAAGTAAGCCCAAGTTTAAAAACTTACTTACATAAGAGAAGAGCAGGTTTGCTGACTGGTTGCCTATTTGTCCTTTATAGGATAAATGCATATTGAAAATGCTGTTTTTATCAGAGCTTTGACAGCTCTGAAATCTTCACTTTTATTTAGCCTGGAGCAGTAGTGCTGACTTTTTTGTGTGTCTTAGACTGACTTGAGAACCTGATAGCAGAAATGGATCCTCTCCCCAGAAAAATGCTCATATTTACAAGATTTTAGAACCAATTTTGCAGCATTCTTGACACAATACAGTACATAGATTTCAAATAGTGAACTGCTGGTTTAGGTGTTTAATCTCTGGAGTCTAGAGACAATCATTGAAGGCAAAATCAACTTTCAATATTAAATGGGGGCTTGAAATCAACAGAAAGCTGTGTTACACTTTTCTTTGAGAGGAATCTGAACCTCAGGGAATGGTGTGGTCTATAGGCATTGGCTTTCCCACAGAGATATATCTACTCATATTTGCTTTTCCTAGCCACTTGGATGCCTGCAGCCATAGCCCTGTGGCATCCGATCCCATCAGATCTCGGAAGCTAAGCAGGGTCGGGCCTGGTTAGTACCTGGATGGGAGACCGCTTGGGAACACCAGAAGCTGTAGGCTTGGGAGAAGGACCTGGCAACCCCCTCCCAAAAAGCAATCTGCCATTGAAAACCCTATGAACAGCAGAGAAGCACTGACAATAGTGTTTTCCCTGTGGTACAGAGGGTCGCTATGAGTCGGATACCGACTCGACGGCACCTAACAACAACAACAACAAGCCGCTTGGAGAAAAGAAGCAATCTTTGCATTAAAAAAAGTTTGAAAAACCTAATTAATAAAAAAATCAGACTCAGAAGAGTTGGATATTTATTCTAAAATGACATTTAGGAAACACAAGGTCATGGGATGTATTTGGCCAATACCCAGGGTATCCTTGCAGCAACCAGCTGGGCATGGGCATCGTGACCACCCACTGGAGAAACAACATGAAGGACAGGGTTAGGGAAGGGAGCACTGTGTCTGTTCCCTATCATATATTATCTGTTTTTAAATGCATGTATTCTGTTTGTCCTCTAATTGGGGAATTTAGTTTCCACATTTTCTCTCAAAATAGGTCCAGATATTAAATCTATTGATTTTATTTTTAAAATTCAGCATGGTCCTTCCTTGGTCAGACATAGTCAGCACTATCTTAAGTTGGCTTAGTGGGCATCGAAGATGAGTACATTCTTAAAATGAGCGCTGTGTCTGGGTAGGTTGAATTATTCTAAAATAAATGTATATGGCATTATAAGGACATACCTCTCATAACAGCCATTTGCTATGCTTACACAGCATTTTTGTTTCATAAAAGGTTTTCATATTTGTGACCTGTTTTTTGAATGGAGGACACGCATTCTTACATCAAATTCATGGGTGAGGAAACCTAGGCTTAGCGAGTTGAGACATATAATTGGTAAATAACAGCTGAGATTCTGCCTTAGACCTCCTAACCTTTATTTGGATACAGAATTTCCCAAATGTTTTTTT